>PGFW01004091.1:10351-20424 GCA_003123925.1 Haematobia irritans
TCGATCTCGTGTAATCTGTTATCGGGGCACATGCCTCTGTGGGTTATTTGAAAAAAAATTTGAAAATTAAAAATTATCAAAAAAAAAAAAAAAAAGTTTTTGGATATAAATTGTGCGACCAGTGTCAATCGCGAGTGGGAGACAAAAATTTTTAACCTTCAATAAAATAAGCAAACAAATTTTTTAAATTTTCTTTTTCTGCGGTGAGTTTTTAGCGAAATTTTGAATATACGCCAATGAGATCTCATTATTGCTTTCTACACATTTCAGGTATTGGGAAAAATTTAAAATTAGCAGAGACAATGTCTTTGACTGTTTCGTCACGTCCTCTTCCCTCACAATCATGCTGAAATAGCGCTCATTTTTTTCTGGAAATAATGGAAAGTATTCGGAGTTTTTATAGGTTAGGTTGATTCAGAGTTGCCCAAGTCTTCATGTTGGTTGACATATTTATCCAAGCCAATAGCGGCTTGTTGTGCCGCTCTAACTTCTTCTTTCCATCTCAACCCTTCTTTATTCGAGGAACTCTGTTATCCCAACGAATTCCCTAATGGTTTCCAATCCCATGTTTCCAAGTTGTATATGGTTAATTCTTTGCCTAGTACAAAGATAGCGGATTGTGACAAAAGTAGCGTTCAAGGTTTTAAAGCGCCCTGCTCAAATACGGTATACATGCTTCGCGTACTCTGCCTGTGCGGAGAAACGGAGGACAATGTGACTCTCAATTCTACGTTGCCCCGCTCATTTTCCCATCTCCCTCCTTAACTGTCATCGTACTCTTCCTCGAGTAGCATATCTAGTCTTTTTGCTTTGTCTCGGTCACCCTATAGTAATTTTCATTCGCCCTTCCGACCATTGGATTGGTCCCATTACCTCTTTTGTGGGTCTCCCATGTTCTTTTCATCCTAACTTGGCTCGCATTGCCGTTATTGTTTTGCATTCTTCTAAGTTCACTTCCTATTGTGTCCTAGCTCTTATTGACCTTTAGGTTTCGCTCTGTATTCTATAGCATAGACCTGGTACCCACATGACGCAGATATGTCACTATTTCTAAGTATTCTTTGATTCAATGCATTTGCATTTACCGTCCAATAACGGTATTATGATGGAGCCGTAATGTATTATATACTGCCCTAATTGGCAGGATTTTGGCTGTTGGTTCGGTAATGGGAATAGGTTCTCGGTGTTTGGGTCCTTCACATATATGCTCGTTCCTCTTATTCCATCATCGATCCATCATCCGAATCCATCGTTGTACAATTAAGTTTTTTTGTGGTATTCTGTTGTTCGTGGTTACAAGTCGCCTGAATTCCAGCGGCACGCGAAGCTGAAAGCCTCTCAAAATCAGCAAGGTAGCTGGGAGTTCTTTTGATTCCATAACTAAACTGGAATGAAGAATAACTGCGGATCGCAATAAAAGAGGGCCATATGCGGCATTATACTCCGTGCGCGCCCATCTCTGTCCGCCACCAATTTCCTTTTGCTGCTTTATATCGCGGGTTGCAAAACTGTGGCCACTATAAGGTTTCATGTTTGGTGGACAATCGTGAAACACCAAAATCATATGTCGTGATAATAGATAAATAGGACTGCAACTTATTTATATGAACAGGCGATATAAGACTACAGGCCACTGCCCGCTTTGGAGTACATGATGTAAGTTATCCCACTCGATTTACACGTAAGGAAGAGGCGGAAGTGACACTTCTGAGACTTAAAGCTTGAACAACGCTTGGAGAGGACAGCCTGCAGGCATAACTCTCTATTCTGGCCCGGGCATGTAATAGGGAGACGGACCAATATGGCCAACGGAGCATGTTTATGCAATAACAAACGCGACATACATTTATACCAAGTAATAGAGGAATGGGAAGACAGGGCGATTACCTTGGGAACCCTGAAACATGTAAACGGACGGGTCACGATGGAGGAAGGAACGGGCAGCGGAATCTATTGTAGTGAACTAAAATAAGGGAGCCTTACATGCCTGATAGTGGATGCTAGTAATTTTTTCAAGGCTGAGATTTCTGGCGAATCACAAAGGCTGCTGAGCTCCTGTTGATGAGACCGTTATTCAGAAGCGATATCAGCTTTCTTCGTCGACAGTCAGGCAGCTATAAAGGAATTTTGCAGTGGCTGAGCATAAAGGTTCTAAGGTTAGGAATAGTGGTAGCCCGATGTAATCAGGCTCACTTGTGATACCACATTGGTGAACTTCTCTCTTATAACTGAGTGCTGGCCCGATTACCATGTTAAGCTCAATGACAAGGTAGCCTCCTTTTTATAGCCGAGTCCCGAACGGCGTTCAATACATTGCAGTGAAACCACTTAAAGAAGGCTTTGAAGCCTCAAAAATGTCACTCAGCATTACGTGAGATGGGATAATCTACCGCTGAAAAACTTTTTTGGGTGTTCGGTCGAAGCAGGAATCGCAAACCCACCGACTTGTGTATGCAAGGCGGCATTGCGTAAGACCATTGCACAACAGTGGGCTTCCGCTTGCAGGGTACGGATGGGTTTAAATTATCCCACTTGATTTAAGCAACGTAAGGGAAGACGGCCAAGAAACTGGGACCAGCTTCTGAGACTAAGAGCTTGAACACGCTGGGGCAGGACAAGCCTGCAGGCCATACTGAGATTCTGCCCGGGCAAGTATAGTGAACACGGACCATATGGCCACGGAGCATGTTTATCATAACAAACCGACATATATTATACCAAGTACAAGAGGAGTGGGAAGACAGGAGGATACCTTTCGGAACCCTGAACATGTATACGGACGGGTCAAAAATGGAGGAAGGAACGGGCGGCGGAATATATTGAATGAACCAGAAAATAAAGGGAGTCTTACACGCTAGGATAGTGATTTGCAGTAGCGTACTTTTCAGCTTAGATTTCTGCGATTCACAAAGGTCTGGCTGAGTCGCTGTTGATGAGGCCGTTAGTCAGAAGCGTATATCAGCTGTGCAGTTGCTGACATACGTCTAAGTTTATGATAGGTTAGGTTAGGTGGCAGCCGATGTATCAGGCTCACTTAGACTATTCAGTCCATTGTGATACCACATATGGTCAACTTCTCTCTTATCACTGAAGTGCTGCCGCGATTCGATGTTAAGCTCAATGAGCAGGGACCTCCTTTTTATAGCCCGAGTCGCGAACACATTGCAGTGAACCCACCTTAAAGAAGCTTTGAACCCTCAGAAATGGTCACCAGGCATTACTGAAGTGGGATAATCTACAGCTGAAAAACTTTTTTGGTGTTCGGTCCGAAAACAGGAATCGAACCCACGACCATTGTGTATGCCAAGGCGGGCATGCTGTACTATGGAAGTTATACCACTCGATTTACACGTAAGGAAGAGGCGAACTGATTACTTCTGAGACTAAGAGCTTGAACAACGCTGGAGTAAGACAGCCTGCAGGCATACTGAGATTCTGCCCGGCGCAGTATAGAGAGGACGGACCATATGGCGCACGGAGCATATTTATCATAACAAAAACCGACAACATTATACCAAGTATAGAGGAGTGGGAAGACAGGGCGAATACCCTTCGGAAACCTGAACAGCTATATAAGGCATTGTGCAGTGCTGGACATATGGTTTAGGTTAAGGATAGGTGGCAAGCCCCGATGTATCAGGCTCAACTTAGACTATTCAGTCCATTCGTGGATACCACAATTGGTGAACATCTCTCCTTATTCCTGAGAGTGCCCGATTCCATTGTTAAGCTCAAATGACAATAACCGTGCCTTTTTTATAGCCGAGTCGAACGGCATTCCACATTAGCAGGTGAAACCACTTAAAGAAAGTTTTGAAGCCCCTCAGAAATATCAACGCAGCATTTACTGAGGTGGGATAACTCGTCAAGGTGGTTGAAGTGGAACTGTGATCTAGAACTCATTTATGAAGGCTTTAACTCCGAAAGAACTCTGCAGTGCAAGTTTGCACCATCGAGTCTCCAGCGATGGAATGGGTAGATTCAGATGACGTCTGCGGTGTAGCCGTATATCGGAAAAAAAACTCAGCGATGGAATGGTAAGATGAGATGACGTCTGCGGTGTAGGCCGTATATCGGAAAAAACTCAGGCGATGGAATGGTAGATCCGAAAGAAAATCTGTGTAGCACTGCAGATTCGAAGAAATTCGCCGATGGTTAGTCATAGATCTGAAGTGGTGGGAACTGAAGTGCGATTTACTCAGTGGTGAAACTGGAGTTTCAAAACACCTCTACGATGGAGCTGTGGAATCCTACAACTCATTGATTGAAACTTTCGCTCCGAAGAACTCTCTGCGTTGTAGCTGTAGATGTGGAAAAGCTCAGCGATGGAATGGTAGATCGTAGGAAGTCTGTGATAGAACTGTAGATTCGAAGATATCAGCTATGGAGTCATGGATCAGTGGTAGGACTGTAGGTCTGAATAACTCAGTAGTAGAATTGTAGGGTGTAGGGTGAAAGAGCGCAATCTGACTCCATTTATCGAAGAACTCATTGATGGAACTGTAGCCTCAAACAACTCTGCGATGGAACTGTGAATCCATAGAACTATTGACGAAAACTGTAGCTTGCGACAGATGGATTTGGTACTAAATTCCAAACAATTCTGGTGGTAGAAGATGTTAGAACTCATTCATGGCAATGTAGATCTAAGAAATTCAGGCCAATGAAGTCGTTAGCCCTGATAACTCAGTGTTGGAATTGTTGTTTAAAAGAATTCTGGAATGGAACTGTAGCTCCACAGAACTCATTGATGGAACTGTCGATTCGAAGAACTCAGTCGTAGATCCGAATGTCCGGTGGTAGAACTGTATATCCTCAGAACTCATTGATGAAACCGGTAGTATTCTAAAACTCTGTGATGGAACTGTGCAATCCGCAGAAGTCATTAATGGAACGCGTAGATCCGAAGAATCATAGATGCAACTGCGGATCTAGAAAACTCTAGTGGTTGTACTGTATAATTCAAAGAAGCACGGAAGTGGAACTGTAGATTCCGTAAAGTCATTAATGGAAATTATAGTTCGGAAGAACTCTGCACGGAGCTATAGATCGGAAAAACTCAGCGATGGAATGGTAGATTCAAAGAACGCTCTGGAGAAACTGTAGATCCGAAGATGTATGTGGTGGAACTGTAAATTTAAAAAAATTCTGTGGTAGAGACTGTTGAACTCCATTGATAGGACTTGTAGATTCTCAAGAGTTCAGTGGTGCGAACTGCAATTCTAAATAAGAATCTTTGAGATGGAATTTTAGCTACACAGAAGCTCATTGATGGAACTGGTAGATTCGAAGGAAATCAGCAATGGAGTTGTAGACAGACGAAATTACGCACACCGATGCCAAAAAAGAAACTACGCGAAAATGTTAAAGAAAATTCTCCCAAAACAAAAATCTTCCACAGAAAAATTTTGTCAATAATTTTTGATTTCTACTGAAAATTTTGTCAAATTTGGTATTTTCTATAAAAATTTTGTTAAGATTTTATTTCTATATGAATAATGTTGTAACATTTTAAAAAATTTTGTCAATATTTTATTTAATATAGAAAATGTTGTCAAAAATTTTATTTCCATAGAAAATTTAATACCAACATTTTTTCTATAGAAAATTTTTTTCAAATTTTATTTCCATTCGTTTGTTTTGTTATTGTTTGGTTTTGTTCTTTAAGATTGTTGTTGTTTTTTTGATCTTCAGCTTAAAACCTATGCATGTGACTATAACTACAAGTGTAAGCTTAACCAACAGAGGAAAATAAATGTTTGTCAAATTTATTTGGGCAAAGCCCTGTAGACTGCAAGATGGTTGGATGGACGCACGTTTCGGAATTACCACATTCCTCATCAGCATCACGCTAACTTCCGAACGAAATAAGCTATCGATCTTGAAAAACTTTGCAGCAGAGTAGTTGTTATTGATGTAGGTCGGGATGATATTGCCAAATGGGTCCATATCGGTCCACCTTTACGTATGGCCCCCATAAAAACGGCCACGCCAAATTTGGCCTGCGAAGGCCTCTAAAGAGAAAGCAAATTTTCATCCGGATCCGGCTGAAAATTTGGTAGGCATGGTGTTAGTAATAATGGTCTCTACAACCATTGCAGAAATTGGTTCCTAACAGTCCATAATATATATAGCTCCCATATAAACCGATCGTCCAGATTTGACGGCTCACGATGCCGTTTTGGAGAAGCAATTCAATCCGAATCTGTTGAATTTGGTACGTGGTGGTAGTAGTATGATATTTAACAACCAAAACTTTTTGGCGTTCGGTTCGAAGAGGAATGCGACCCCACGACCTTTTGTATGCAAGCGAGGCATGCTAACCATTGCGCCAGCGTGTGTCTAAAAGGTGTCAGCCCGCTGTCGTTGAGAACTCAAGGTTGCTCACTAAACAGCATAATTATAAACTCTGTGCTGGAGCACTATGGAATAATAGGAAAATGAGGCAAGGCGGATGTGCTGGCTAAGGAGGCGCTCGTGAACGAAATAACGTCATAGCGGACGTCTTTCTCGCACTTATCTTCTTATAAAAGTTCAATATGCTCAAAATGACGAAAAGCTATGGAGAAGACGCTGGGTTTCCTTCGGATAGGTTGGAGGCAAACCAAGGTGGATAATGGGACGAAAAAAACGTAGGAACTGCGAATTTTTGATGTTGATAACAGAGAAAATTGACGGCTATGATTGGTATTCATTAACAGGAGCAATAACTCACTTGGAAAACACATGGTAAGAATAAGGACTAAACACGTATTGATATCTGTGATGTGCCTGGACCGGACATTACCGGACGACTCGACCACTTCCTGTGCCGCAGTGTCCACTTGATCGCTTTACGAAGAAATCTAAACTGATCCTGCGGGAATTCAGCTTAAGGAACATTACATGCATCTTCATTAGGGCTTCTCGTTGGATTGTTCTGAGATTTTCTTTTCAAAGAGAACGAGCAAGGAGAAGTTCGGCGACAAAGCGGACCACATCGAAGGAAAAAATGGAAAGATACACATCGAGATCACAATTGACCATCTACTGCTCTAAGTGGGACATAGTTAACACAAAAATTATGTCATCCTGCTACCAACCTAACCCTGCGTATCTAAGTTTCTTGGTCCGCATTTCTTCCAGGACAATCTCGTCATTGGAGGACCATCATCAGAATGTGCATTCGACATCTTATGTGGTCCATCTACAGAGTTATACGATCATGATGTTGCGACATCCACAAATTACTCCCACGTCTCCCAAATATCCTTCGATGCGATTCGTCATGTTTCGTATTTTCTCCATTCTTTCCAACATCTTCATCTCATCGTAGCCATAGAGGCTTTGCTTGTGATCTGAACTATTCAGGTCCTCAAGGTTCTATTGATATGTCATCATGTCCCAATGATACCAAGACAACCTGCCTATATTGCTCTTCCTTTTCATTGATGTCCACCAAACTATCGGCGCTTATGTCAGCCTGATTGCGCTCCCATATATCCAGTACGTCAGCTTTGAATAGAGGACCTTTTTAGAGCGGTAGACTCTACATGAGTATATTTTGCATATATCTCCTTGCGTAATGTAAAATTGATTATTGGAGCTACGTCTATAACGGAAAATTGGAAAAGGAAAACTACTCCGGGAGTACTCACCAACAAAAATATCTCAGTAAGAGTAATAAAATTTGCCAAAAAGTACCTACAGCCGAAAAGTTTGCCCAGACCGAAGCTTCTGTACCCTGCCACATTGTGGCGTACAAACTCCTTCCAAAGTATCATCCACAGTCCAATTTACAAGGTTTTGATAACATTGCCTAAGGTATAGATGGTGCAGGCCGATGCTATCAGCTCCACGTAGACTATTCAACGCCATTGATGATACCACATTGTGAACTGTCTCTCTTATCACTGAGATGCTGCACCGATTCCACGTTAAGCTCAATGACAAGCCCCTCATTTTTATAGCCGATTCCGAACGGCGTTCCACATTGCAGTAAAACCAATTAAAGAATCTTTGAAGCCCTAGAAATGTCACCATCATTACTAAGGTGGGATAATCTACCGTTGAAAAACTTTTTAGTGTTCGGTCGAAGCAGGAATCGAACCCACGACCTTGTGTATGCAAGGCGGGCATGCTAACCATTGCACCACGGTGGCTCTAAGGTAGTCAGCAGCTTTCGTAGAGAACTCAAGGTTCTCACTGAACAGCATAATATAACTCTGTGCTGGGTACTACATGGCATAATAGGAAATGAGGAAGCGGATGTGCTGGCTAAGGAGGGCGCTTGTGGAACGAATAATGTCATAGCGGACATTTTTCCTCCGCTATCTCTTATCATTACAACATGGAGGTCAAATATGACGAACTATGGAGAAGACGCTGGGTCCTCTCGATGGTTGCGAGCAAACCAAGTTGATATGGGACGAAAAGAAACGTAGGAACTACGAAATTTTGATGTTGATGAACAGAGAAGAATTGCGGCCATTGATTGGTATCATAACAGGACATAACTCACTTGGGAAACACATGGTAAGAATAGGACTAAAGACGATGATATCTGTAGATGGTGCTCTGCACCTGAAGTTACGGGACGACTCGTAACCACTTCCTGTGCCAGTGTCAGCTTTATTAGAGGAACAAGATACTGGGCTAATTTTCTTTCAGGTCCCACTGTTCTGCGGGAGTGCAGCATATTTATATAAAATCAAAATAAAAAAAAAAATAAAACTAAAAACAGAGCATAGCATATCTAATCACTAATTATGTATGACAATGACTAATGAATGAGTTAGTTTACGCTTTAAAAATATTAAGAAATTTTCTTCTTTTTTTTCAAGACATTAAGTATTCATAATGATGTCCCGTAATTAATAATACTTATACGCAATATTGGACAGAAAATCATATTTTGAGTTAAACCAATAATTTGATGATAGGAAATGCTCAAATATTTGAAACAGCAAATAAATAAATCCCCCATGTTCGATATCGGAATCTCAATCGCAAGAATTTATTTTTTCTTTAGAAAAATAGAAACTCTCGAACTCCCAAGACAATTTTAATTTGAATTTCTTCAAAGAGAACTAATATAACCAAGATTTAAGTTTATAATATATCAGTTTAAAAATATTACAACATAACATTTTTGCGATCACAATTTTAGAACAGCAGAAACAGCACTGTATAACTTTTCTTAGGCTCCTTTGTAGATTTATTAGATTTTATCCCGTTACAAAAGCTAATCACATTTTGTACATAGTTCGTGAAAAAGAGATTTATATTTGTCATTGTATGCTGGCAGAAAAAAAGGCAAACACCATTTACTGGTTTATTCTTAATGTCTAGAAAAGCAAAAATAAACACAAATTTTTTCAACGAAATATCAACATTTATTGTCATGATAATTAAAATGCAAAACTCCAATAAAATTTACCAAAAAAAATATATAATTTTACTATATTCATTATAATAAAAATAGAAAATAAACATATATTAATATTGTTTAAATATTAAAAGCGAAAATATTAGATAAAAAAAGAATAGGTTTAAATGAAAAAATATCTTAAAATTTTATTTATTGTGGGCCAAAATAGCTGAGTATATTAAATTTAATATGAAGACAATAGATGCTTGTTACAGAAAATTAAACTTAAATCGTTATACAACGCTTGAAGGTCATATCGCCAATTGATAAAAATTAAACTTAAAATCGTTATACGTCAGCGCAAAGTAGGTTAGAGACAGTCAGAGCGAATAGCAATGGGTTATTATGATTCCCCATCTTCAATTTTGACTTCTTGACGTCACATTGACGGCACAATTTCCATGCGATTTATTTCCAAACTGGATGGTGAAATTTGTTCATGAACTCCAATAGCTTTAGTAGTAAATGATCGTACGGGTTTCAAGAACTGGACAATGGAAAGTTTCACAAGTTCGTCGGAATATTTCCAGTCCTCCAATCTCCTTGGGGGATAAACTTTATTTGCATTAGCAATTCTATACACAAGAATAGTGTAGATATAAACCCAATTTAAACCATTTCCCCAACCAGATTCTTTACTTTCAAATTTACGAATTGACCAAGA
>PGFW01004098.1:0-11444 GCA_003123925.1 Haematobia irritans
TGTTATGTCTGAAGCAGGATCACACGACCCATTTGTGGGTAAGTAGGCATGGCCGGGGCATGCTCCAGACAGCCGTAACGTATATGTACTGAAAGAAGAGTACGTCGTTGTGACACCCGCATAACAGAAAAATTTTATAGGACAACATAAAGCTTTGTTGATTTATTATGTGCTAGCCAAATTAATGTATAAATTGTTATGAAAAGAGGCGTTGCCCAACACGACATGAATATAGATAGATAAAATTTTCTACTCTGAACAGAAAAAAAGTTTGCGTTTAGCAAAAACTGCTTTCACCCGTGAAGAAACGCGCGAACATGCTCTCCTGTTTGTCCCAAGAACCTCGTTTCTTCGGCGAGAAAAATATTTCGTGCCTTTGTGTATACATCGTTCTACATGTTTGACCAACTTTCCAATGTACATCATTTTTGGAGAGCCACCGTGCGTACGAATCCATAAGGCATGCCCCGCCCTCTTCTGCATACACGGAAGTCCTGGGTTCCCACCGACCTACACAGCCAACCACAAGCGTCTTTTCAGCGCGGTGGAAAATCCCCCCACCTCAGAAGTGCGCGCGCGGGACATTTCTGCAGCGGCGCTTTTCAAAAAGCGTTTTCACTGCAATGTGGCACGCCGTTCGGACTCGGCTATAAAAAGGAGTCCCATTTTGGTCATTGCGACGTTAACATGGCAATCGGGCACACTCACCCGCGTGATAAAAGAGAGAAGTCTTCACCCCAACTGTCGCCGTACACCAAGGACCCTGAAGCCTAGTCTAAGTGAGCCTAATATCAAGTCCATATATCGGGCTGCCACCTAACCTAACCTAACCTATGTACATATTTGTTTTTAATTTTATTCTTAAATTCTTTCCTCTTTCAGGGCTCATTCCTTAGTTTATTCCGACCAATGTCCCGGTGTCCAAACGGGTCCAATTGATAAATTTAGTATGCGCATTAGTTTTGCCAAAGGCTGGGGATTTTCCTATAAACGACCCGATGTAACACGATGTCCATGCTGGTTGGAAGTTCTATTTCGTCCACAACGGTGACACCAATTCGAATTGAAATATGGGAAAAAATTCATTGTATACCCAAACAAGGTATTGGACTTCACACAAATGATGATGGCAAATGGCACACCCGACACCGGAACGACTACCGGACTGATCGCGCAACAAGATTTTTTGTAGACGGATTAAAACTACAGTGGCTGTGGAGAATGATAAATCTATGACGACTGGAATCAGCCGCAGTACCAGTGATAAAAATCTGAAATGGTCATGTCCTTTTAAATGTCAGAGGTATTCTTGCGATAGGCTTTTGCAAACATTTCAACAAACCCTAGTCAAACTGATTAAAAGCCTATTGGAGCATAGCCGTGTGGCAAAATGATAGTCCTTTCAGGCTTATCATTCATTAAAATCTCCACAAAAAAGGATTATTACATGAGCGAGAGAGAGAAAATAAGAGAAAAACATCAACAAACAAAGAAACACAAAATGAAAAACGAAAGAAATCTTAGTGAACTTAAACAACAACAAAATAAAAAACAATTGAAACAAAAATAACTCAAGGACTGGAATTAAAATATTATTATTGTAAAATTGTAATACTTATATTCTTTACCAATTTTTTTGTAACAAATGAATTAGACAGACAAACATACAAACATCATAGGTATGTACAATTGATACAATAAGCAAAGAGATACGAATAGTAGATAATTTTCATATACACAACAACAACAACAATATGAAGGGGTCTATCCTACATACATATGTACATGCATATAACTACATATGTACATATATACATATATAGTTTGTAGATATTTGTCCGCAGTAGCAGATTTTTTTTTCTGCTGAACAAAACGGTTAAACTGTTATAAATGGAAATCCTGTGATCCGCTAAAATAAGAAGTTTTTTCGAAAAACTTCATATATATATAAAAGAAATTAACACAAAATCAAAATAAATCAGATATAAAATTTAGTTTTTAAGTATAAGGCAAAACAAAGAAACAGTCGACCAATATAATTATATGCTGAATTATCTAAATGGAAACATTCAAGAAAGATATTTATTCTAAATGAAAATCCTTACAAAATTATTCCCAATTTCTGTTCTTTAAGTAGTTTAATTATATTGAGCAACAAAATTATTATTTTTTTGAAGAAATTAAAAATCTGCTGGTCAGATATATAAATAAGATAGGTAAATATAAATTTGGATTATTTTGTATTAAAAATAATACTCCTATGACAAAGAATTCATAGAATTCAGATCATATTTTATTTTTTTTTATCGCTTTCCTCTTTAAAAAAAATGTAATTGGCCTTTTTTATACAATATTTCATATAATTTCACATGAACCAAGGAACGAATGACGTCATTTGGGAAAACATTTCCATTATTTAGAAATGCCAAAAATTAGTGATGCAATCAAACATGTTAATTTTTTTATTGGGTTACTATTAATATATATTCAAAATGTTCAACATAAAATTTTTAACATGTTTTTCGTTCGATTTTCGATAGTCAAAAGTAAGAAATAATTGAAAATCTGTGAAATTGCGATTATTTTTTGGTCAATAATCGATTTCGAGTTTTCTAGATTTTCATGTCAAAATTCGAATAATTGATTATTCGATTTTCGAGCATATATCCCTTTTTTAAACCCGGTACTAAGTTTTATATCCCAGTGAGATTACAAAATTTGTAAAATAATTTCAGTGAACATTTTTTCAATTGTATTGCAAAGTTATTGTACAATGAAAAGTTGTCACTACACTGAAAAAAAATATTGTCGTGAGGTCAAAGATTTCATGTCTTTAAAATACGAATGCAAATTTTGTTTAGCATAGAAAATGCCTTTCTCTAATATAAAGTTTTTTTCCTTGTCCAAAAGTCGATAAACTTTTCAATGAAGTCGTATTGTCCGTATAATTAAGTGATTTCACTTAAAAATAGGTATCATAACATGAAAGAAAAAATGTTTGGACTAAGGTCAACTTGACTTTAATAATTCAGAAAAATTCTTTAAACTTAATGAAATTTTCTTTAAATTTGTTGTCTTTTTGCATCTTGCACACAAAGCAAAAAATCGTTCATATATACACACAAAAAATTTTTTTTCTGATTCAATCACGAAATTAATTGATCCAATTAATTTTTAATTGAAATGTCTTCAATCACAGAAATGATAGTATCAATTAAAGAATTAATTGAAGGTCAATTAAAAAGTTAATTGATCCAATTAAAAAATTAATTGATACTATTATTTTTGTGATTGATTTTTGTTTCAATTAAAAAATTTGTTGAATCAATTAACATTTTAATTGAATATTTTTTAAAACTCAATTAAAATTTTAATTGGAAAAATGTTCGTAAAATTTTTTTGTGTGTATGACATGTTTTTCAACACTTTATTTTAAAGACGTTTTTTTACTTGAAACATATCATAATTTCTACTGGAAGTTGAGTCTGAATTTGGAAAATAAAGTTATCGTTAACTCGTTTTTAAAGGACTTTGATAGCATATGAAAAAAAATGCTGAAAAAGCGAAAGCGAAAAATTTGCTTCCTAGAAGCAAATACACAAAGCCCAAATTTAAAACAGAATTGTGTCTTAAAAGTATCCTTACTTGTATTCTTCGATTTTTTTGGCTCGGAATCAATACCAAAAGTTTTTAAGTAAAGACAAAATCTTTGGAGCCGGTCATGCTATTTTTCAGTGTAGAAGTTATTATGATAAACACACTATTGTTTCCGTTAAGTAAATTTTTGATAGTCGAAATTAATAAATAGTTGAAAATCTAATATCGATTTTTGATAGTCAAAAGTAAGAAATAATTGAAAATCTATGAAATTGCGATGATTTTTAGGTCAATAATCGGTTTCGACTTTTCTAGATTTTCATGCCAAAATTCGATTTTCGATTCATATTATCCCTTTTTTTAATCCAATACTAAGTTGTTTTTTCTCAGTGACACTACAAACATATGTTAAAATAATTTTATTGAACATTTTTTCAATTTGTATTGCAAAGTTTTTTAAACACAACGTTTTTATGAACTATCCAGAGCATCATTAAATCTGGCGCGTCACACCATTCGCTCAAATCTTACTGTATTGTCGCTTGAAGTTGTTTTGTGAATAACTTGCGTACAACGATAAATTTGAAATAATTAAACTGATAATGCCAAAGCTATCAGCAGCGACAACTATTTATTATTTTTTGAGCATGTACTGAAATTTTCTTTAAAAATCTCCTAATGGGATTGCATAATTGATACTTGTTTTCGATAAATTTGTTTTTTTTTATTTTTTTTTTTCAATTCCTATTTTAAAATAAAACAGGGCATTAAATCTTAACAATTGTCTTTTGGAAATAAGCGTAGAACAGTAAATTAAATTTACTTTGCCATACATTTTGTTTGAGTGGCTTTTTTCTACTTTTCTAATCGTTTAAAAATTAACTAAAAAATTAAATATTTTCCAATGTCATAGATAAGAGGATTTGCTTTTGATAATTTTATACAGACTCCTCTGAAACTTACTTTTTTCATTAATTTCTTAGGATGCCAACTTAAAATTTTTATGCATAGAGAAAAATAAAACAATCTTGTTTTTACTAATTAAAGAAAACACGCCTAAGACATCCTTGGTAAATACCCAAAGTCCATTTTTTTTTTTCAAAATTGTAAAAAGTTTGAATTAAATTAAAATGATTTAGAATACATTACAATGTAAATGTATTGTAATGAAATTAACGTATTGTATTGTCAAATTCCCGCAAAATAATCAGCTTTTTTCTAATTTTTAATAAAAATAAGTTTAAATTATGTCTAACTATACTCTGATAGCTTTAAAATTTTCTTGTATAGAAATTCATTATAAGGCAAATGGGAACGAAAAAGTGGTGTTCTTTGAAATATAATCATGTTAAAGAAATTCACTATAAGAGAAGATCGACTGTACACAGAAAAAAATTCCACGAACATTTTTCCAATTGAAGTCTTAATTGGCGTTTTAAAAAATATTCAATTAAAAATATAATTGATGCAATAAATTTTTTAATTGAAATAAAAATCAATCACAAAAATTAATAGTATCAATTAATTTTTTAATTGGATCAATTAATTTTTAATTGACTTTCAAATTAATTTTTAATTGATACTATCATTTCTCTGATTGAAGACATTTCAATTAAAAAATTTAATTGAATCAATTAATTTCGTGATTAAATCAGAAATTTTTTTATTTGTGTGTAGTAGTGGGAGAAAATTGTTAATTTTTAATTTAACAAACTTCCCATATGAGCAATATATTGGGGGTTTGGTTTTCATTTTTTTATATATATACTATTTTTATTCTGTCATCTTTTTCACACATTCAATGTATATGAAAAAAATGATCATATGTGAACATTCTGTTATTTTTATGTTTATATGCATCATTTTCTGTATTATTCTTTATTTATTTTTCGAATATTTTAATTTGTAAAATTATGTTTTAGAGTAATGATTTTTTGTGTTGTTCATTTTATCGCCAAAGATTTTGAATTACTTTTTATTTGTTTTCCATTTAATTTTTTAAACAATAGTTTTTTTGTATTTAATTCCTTTGTATAAAGTGGAAGAAATATGTAATAGTCATTCATCTTATTGCACTTCCTTCGAGTACCATGGATCGTATAAGTGATTTATATGCTCTGTATGTTACTCATACATCCCATGGTACCTTCTAAAATTCATTTATACAACTATCATTCGCGTTAACAGAATTTATTTATTATCTTTTTCAAGTGTTAGATAAAAACGCATTTTCGTTCATATTTCAATAGAAACATGTCGAAAATAAATAAGGCTAAAAACTGCTAAAAAGGCCGTGAAATTATTTTTTTCTCAGCTTTAAAAGAGTCAGATCTAGTTGGCAACGCTGCAACTTAAAAATCTGATTTTCTATTCTAAACAACACTACAAAAATGTCACAAAGATCAGATGATTTGTTTTTCTTTTCTTTTGTAATTCCAAAAATTTGGCGAACGATTTATCTAAATTTTATTACTTCTAAAGAATTAATTTAATTTTATTTTCAGAGACTCACTTGCATTTCCGACAAATCGAAATGCAAAATTGAGATACTTTTGCTTTTAATTTTAAAAAATGTGAAAAAAACTATTTGAAAATTTCTCAAATAAAAAATATGGAAAACCAAACAATTTCCAACAAAATATATTGGGATTAAATTTCTTGGAATTAAAAAACAAATAATATAATATTGTTTGTTTTTATTTTTTATATAATATAATTATAGAAAAATTAATTGTTTTATTAAAACAACTTCAGTTTTCATGGAAATTAAAATAAATTTATTTGAATTTTCATTTTTTTCCATTTATTTCTATAATATCAAATTATAGAAATAAGAACTAATTGTTTTCTTAAAACAACTTCCTTTTTGGTGGGTCTTTTAAATCATCCAAAACTTTTTGATTGGTCAACGCAACATTAACATATTATGGGACAAAGAAACGCTTATATTTAAATGTAAAAAAATCAATATTTTTATGGGCTTCACATTTAAAATTTGTTTATCTTTGAATCAAAGAATCAAATAATTTTAATGATGTTTCTAAAATAAAAATTATGCAAACTTCCAAATTTATATATTATTCCTTAAAAAAAAATAATGCTCAATATAATTCTAATATCCAAACTACTCTGTATAACACTTATTTCAGGTTTTTTTTTGTAGTCAAATTGAAAAATAAATCAATCTAAAATTTATAAATTATTTAATTTGTGTATTCCTTCTAATTTAATTTTATCCCAATAGCAATTCTAAACAATATCTAACTAATAAATACGACCACAAGGCTTCACATGCCATTTCCTTCTTCACTATTTATTGTAAATAGAAAGCAAACGAACTATTTAGTATCTAAATCATAGATCGATTTCATACAAATTTTTATGGAATTTACCCAAAAACAGCAAAATCAATACTATTATAAAATTTATAATTTTTTAATACGATTTACCAAAAAGTTATTTTTCGTTTCACACCAGATTTTGTCCACTATGAAATCAATCGTTTAAAAAAATTCCAAATTGTATTTTAAATATAAAAATTATTTAAAACAAAAAGTATATATGTATAAAAATCCAATAACGTAATATATAATTAATTATATAAAGAACTAAATTGTAAATCATATGTGCGAATGTAAATTAAATGTATGCTATTGTTAAGTTTTAAGAAATTTTGTACAATAAATTGAAAAAATGAACCGAAATGAAAAAATAATTAATGCAAAAAAATATACACGAGTTGGTTTTTATTTTGGGAGTGTCTTACATAAGATATTAACCATTACTTGATGTAGAGTGTCGGAAACCGTCACTAGGTTCTTATTAGTTAGGGGTATATTCTATGGGAAGAATATCAACCCTAGAACTCCGATTTTCCAACATTTGTTTGATCAAATCCAATCTATGTTCATGCTGACCAAATTCGAAGAATGCCCAAAATTGACATTTCAACTGGACATAAAAACCAAAGAATCGAGACGATAACTGATACGACGTGTTAAAACAAGCGGATTTGTTTGCTCGACATAAAAATCCAAGAGCCAGAAATCCTCTTACTGACAAGACATCTTAAACAAAACGAATGCTTGTACCTTGTTACTATATATCAAATGAGAGCTTTCTTACTTATTTCAAACGAAAAACGAGTCTTTGTCACGGTTACCAAAAATGGTAGATTATTTACTATTTGGTAGAATTCTTGCAAAATTTTCCTTTCAACCAAGAGGTGGTACTTCACAAATTTTCTATAGAAATGAAATTGTGAGAACATTTTCTATAGAAATGAAATTTTGAGAACATTTTCTATAGAAATAAAATTTTGGGAACATTTTCTATAGAAATAAAATTTTGACAATATTTTCTATAGAAGTAAAATTTTTAGAAATAAAATAAAATAAAATAATAATAACATTTTGACAAAATTTTCTATAGAAATTAAAATTTTGACAAAATATTCTATAGAAATCAAAATTTTGAATAAATTTTCTATAGCAAAAAAAAAAATACAGAAATAAAATTTTGACAAAATTTACAGAAATAAAATTTTGACAAAATTTTCTATAGAAATAAAATTTTGACAAAATTTTCTATAGAAATAAAATTTTGATGACATTTTCTATAGAAATATAATTTTGACAAAATTTCCTATAGAAATAAAATTTTGACAAAATTTTCTATAGAAATAAAATTTTGATAAAATTTTCTACAGAAATAAAATTTTGACAAATTTTTCTATAGAAATAAAATTTTGAAAAATTTCTATAGAAATAAAATTTTAATGACATTTCTATACAAATAAAATTTTGACAAATTTTTCATAATGCAAAATAGGTTTTTTTGTTTGGTAGTTTTTTTGGTAAAAATTTCTCCAAATTTTCGTAGATTATTTTTAGCTCGAGTGGCAACTGCCCAGTTTCTGTATTTCAAACGAGAGCTTTCTTTCGTATTTCAAACGAAGCAAAATTGATTTGGCTTTCTATATTTCGAAAGGCAAGTCATATTCTCTTGTCGAGTAGGAAACGAACGTATACTACAATATGTGTCAAGAAGAAAGTAAAAACATCCACAGAAAAAAAAAAAAAACAAAAATTCACGAAAAATTTTCCAATTAAATTTTTAATTGAGTTCTAACAAATATTCAATTAAAAATTTAATTGCATCAACAAATTTTTTAATTGAAACAAAAATCAATCACAAAAATTAATATTATCAATTAATTTTTTAATTGATACTATCATTTCTGTTATTGAAGACATTTCAATTAAAAAATTAATTGGATACAATTAATTTCGTTATTGAATCAGATTTTTTTGTGTGTTGTTAACAGTTGTATGAATTCTTAGGCCAATAATTTAAAAATACTCATTTTTGACAATCAATGTATTTTATTTTTTTTTTAATTACAAAGCCATTCTTGATTTACGTGTGCTGAATGGGATAATGTCCTATTGAAATGTCCATGGTCTGCGGCCGAAATAGAATATCACGAGCTTGGTCTGCGCCACCATAGAATGGTGACGGGGTATAATAAGTTTGTCATTCCGTTTGTAACACATCGAAATATCGATTTCCGACTATACAAAGTATATATGTAATTTCTTGATGAGGGATAAATTCTAAGACATATAAACATGTCCGTCTTTCTGTCTTTTGTAATCGCGCTACAGTCTTCAATAATAAAGAAATCGTGCTGAAATTTTGCACAAACTCGTCTTTTGTCTGCAGGCCAAGGTCAAGTTCGAAGATGGGCTATATCGGTCCAGGTTTTGATATAGTCCCCATATAAACCGACCTCCCGATTTGGGGTCTTGAGCTTCTAGAATCCGTAGTTTCTATCCAATTCGCCTGAAATTGGAAATCTAGAGGTATTTTAACACCATAAAGGGGTGTGCCAAAAATGGTGACTATCGGATGATGTTTTGGTATAGGCCCCATATAGACCTATCTCCCAATTTTACTTCTTGGGTTTATAGAATCCAATTTGCCTGAGATTAGAAATCTATAGGTATTTTAGGACCATAAGTAGGTGTGCCGAAAATGGTGAATATCGGTCCATGTTTTGGTATAGCCATCAGAAAGACCGATCTCCCGATATTACTTTTTGGGCTTCTAGAAACCGTAGTTGTTGTCCTAAATAGACCGATCTCCCGATTTTACTTCTTGGGCTTTTAGAAACCATATTTTTTATGAAATTTGCATGCATTTTTAAATCTAGAATGGCGAATATTGGTCCATGTGCACTGATAATGAAAATTGCATGAAACTGAATTATAATTTCCAGATTTTACTTCTGGTAATCATTTAAATAATGGGGGTAAAAATCTACATATTTTAGATTTCAAATCAAGGCGTTATTATAGACAGTACTGGACGTGCCAGCGTTTTTTTCGTTCACTATTTATACACAATGCAACACTGCCAGTATCACGGTACGAAAACGAAACGATTTATTCCCATTTAAATTTCACAGATGTAAGACGGCGGTTTGAAAATGATAGCAACCTTTCAGGTGGGCTTACATACCATGCGGTCATGCGTACGTACGTTATATTCGAATTTCGTCCACATTTTAGATTGTGTTTCGTTTGTTGGTTTGTTTACATATTGTCAACGCACCCGACGCAAGGTATGTAATTCCACCTGAAGTAGGTTCCAATACATATCTGCACACTGTAGTTATCTATGATTCGGACTTTTGTTTGATCAAATTCAATCAAAATTTAAATATTACGATGATTGCCTTTAATATTTCAGGATTAGAACTAGAGGTGTGCGCGTGAGTGAAATTTCACTCAGGAGTTCCTGCATTTTGTGTAAGGCGTAAGCAAACTTTAGGGGCATATAGCTTCAGATTACTGGCGGATCTGGAAAACGTTAACTTAAGCAGTCTGATAATATTTTTGGAACAATCTGGTTGGTTCAACCAAAAAAAATTATCAAGAAGGTTCAGCGGTTAAAACTAGAAGTGCCCATATGTAATAGGTACTTTTAGTTAATGTGGTATCACAATGGACTGAATAGTCTAAGTGAGCCTGAATCTTAATCGGGCTGCCACTTTAACCTAACCTAACCTTGGGCGAGTTGAATCTTTTAAGTTGCTGTATACAACACTAATAGCTCGATTGCAACACTAAGGATATCCAATCCCTCCAAATAAAAGGCAACCCACGTATACGAAAGGGATTATGGACAATTTCTCTCTGGTGTACGGTACGTAAGATTCGACCTAGCCGAACTTTCGACCTTTTGTGAAATTTAAACGATGTACTCACCTGACATATGATAAGTTATTATATGCCATCTGATTTTATGTAGTTTTGAAAACTAAATGGACATATCACTTCGTCTTTGCTCTAAACTTGAATAAAATATTTTAAATAAAACCACTTAAGTTTTAGGTCTTTGGGGATTTTTGTAATGTTTATTAAAACCTGTCAAAATAATTTCTGTTATCTGCAGTGATATATGAAATTTGAATTTATGCATCATATTGTTTTTGTTTTTTTTTTTTTACAATTGCTAATGATTTTTTTTTTACGTTTGGTTTTGTGTATATGCATGTGTGTTGTATGTTGACACGAAACGAGATATTTAAATAAAACTATGTTGTATGCAGGATTACAAAGATAATTTTAACTGATAGTTATTAAAAACTGTATCTTGTTTGAAGGATCATTGTTGGGTTATTGTTATTTGTTTTTCTCCCAGTTAAAAACTTCGAAAAGTAATTTCGAAATGGAAACACACATTTAATGAATAAGCGTTCAAAGAAAACGAAACTAGCAAACAAATAAACTAAAATAAGTAAAATTCTTAATAGAAAAGTTTTTTTTACAAAAAAAAAAAAA
>PGFW01004098.1:24669-35864 GCA_003123925.1 Haematobia irritans
AATTTTTTTTGATGTTTTCGTCGGTACCACCTCTTTCGGGCGTCCACTGCGTTCACCGTTCTCCGTGCTCATTTCACCAAGCTTGAATTTTGCATTGTTGATTTCCCTGGGGCAGAGTCCGGAAACTCATTATATTATCAAAACACGAAATTCCTTTTTTTCCATTTTTTTCACAATAAAAAAGTTGCTTCACAAAAAGACGCTCTATCTCACAAACTAATTGATTATAAGACTCAAATTTTGGCACGAATCATTTGAAGGTGGTACTATATAAAATAATATGCATTTAATACTAGCGACGCCATCTATGTGTCAAAAAAAAAAGTATTTAAGAAAACAAGACTAATTTAATGACTATTGCTCCAAAATATAACTTATATTTGTTAAGCAATAAAACAATGAAAAAATAGTACAACTTGTCTAATCTTATATTGTAACCAGGTTTCTTACAGTGGTATGATATTGCAAAAAGTCTGCAATTTAATCAACGTGTAAAGATAACGCTTTGAATAGAGCTGCGATATGGAAATGACGATGTACATCAAATCTTAGGTCAAAAATCTAATTATTTTTTAAATAATTTTGAAATTATCTTTTTTAATAATTTTGTAATTAATTTTATAATTTATTATTATTTTAAATAAATTCAAATAAATAATCGGCTGAATAAGTCAACAAAAAAAAAATAAAAATAAAAAAAAATTGATATTACCCGATGTTTACGAACATCTAAAACCATTACATTTTTATATGAACTTCACAATGAGCGATAGTCCCATCCGCTGGCGTCATAAAGACAGCTGATTTAAATTATTACTGTAATTTCTCCCTGCCAACAGTACTCTGCAAACACATAAGCAATCCAACCAACTTAATTTGCCAGAGAGAATTGTGATCCATCACACAGGGGTTAAAATTATTAACTCAACTAATAAGGGTTTCCGCTTGAAAATCACTTTATTCTCTCGTTTTCATTTTTTTTTTAATAATTAAAATATAAACGAAAACAAAATTTATTCCTCCCAGAAAAAAAATGGAATAAAAAAGAAAACATAATACCGGCCTATTGGTGTACCCTGAGCATAACCACTACACTCAATTGCACATACGATTGGCTCAAATTTCTTTGGGAGGACAAGACATGTCATACAAATCATACAATTTCCATCCAAAACAAAGAACTGATTGTATTGTGCATAATTATAATTTATTTTATAGAAAATTAATAGAGATTTTCGATGAGCAGACAAATAACACGAGTAGTGTCCAGAATTATAAAAACTGTTTTTTTAGGGTGTAACATATTGAATGATTTGGCACAAAAAGGTTGGCAGTAGTTACATATACTGCCATACCATGTAACTAATATGAATTGGAAAATAAATTGGATATTTTACAAACAACCGCACGACTTCGGCAAAACCCGAATATCATAGTTTCCACTTCAACCTCGATTTCGAATGAAATTCTAATTAATATAAAATGTCATACATTTTGAGTCAAATAAAACACGTTAAAGCCAATACGAATCAATTGAATAAACTTATTAAAACTAATAATCAGTCGAGTCTTTCCGTTAAAGTTTAATGTCTTTCCAGCAAAGCAAAGTGTGCTCAATTAAACCGTAAACATTCTTGATTTTATAAAAATCTTTAAATTAATGATGTTATTTTTCAAGGTTTTTTACGCCTTAAGGTGAGTATTAAAGCTCAAGGTTTAAGCGCTAATTTTCACTAAAGTGAAAACTAAAAGCAGTAAAAAAAAGTCCATAAAATTATACAATAATTTGTTGCCGATTTCTTATAACTTGAATGGGGAATATTCAAAGCAAATTTTCACAAAAGTTTGTATCCTTAAAAAAGTAATTATTCACAAGAGAAGTAATCGTGAAAAATGATCATTTTAGCGCTAAAACTCGAACTGATACCACCTTTACATCTGTTAAAGGAAGTTTAACATGCACTTTTACATATTAATGTTCTTCGATAAACCTGTATACAAATTGTTTTGAATTCAAATTGATCTCGGTAGTATTTTTGAATTTTTTCCTTCCCCTGTAAAATCGTCGGGACTTTTTGCGGTTGTTACATTTCAATGAGCAAACATGTTAAGGTGGAAAAGAAACACATCATTAATTTAAAGATTCTTTACTAAAATCAAGAATGTTTTACGGTTTAATTTGAGCACACTTTGCTCTTGCTTGGAAAGACAGTTAAACTTTAACGGAAAGGACTCGACTGATTATTAGTTTTAATAAGTTTATTTCAATTGATTCGTATTGGCTTTAACGTGTGTTTTCTTGGACTTCAAAATGTATGACATTTTTATATTATTAGAATTTCACTCGAAATGAGTTGAAGTGGACTCTATGATATTCGGTTTTGCGAAATCGTGCGGCTTGTTTGTAAAGATATTCCAATTTATTTTCCAATTTCATATTAGTTACATGGTATGGCCAGATATATAGTACACTACTGCCAACTTTTTGTGCCAAATCATTTCAATTATGTTACACGCCGTAAACAAAATCAGTTTTTATAATTCTGGGCACACTACTTCGTGTTATTTGTCTGTCAATCGAAAGATCTCTATTAGATTTTCTATAAACATACAGTAAAATTATGACACATTTATATCAGTTCTTTTGCATATCAGCTAGTCTAACAATGCAGTTCTTGGGATCTTTGGATGATGAGCTTAGATGACATCCATCATAACGAGATTTGAGCCAACTCGTATGTCGCCAAGTGCAGTGTAGTAGGTTCATGGCTCAGGTACACCTAAGCTCATAGGCAGCCAGGATAATTATGTTATTCTTTTTATCTCGGCATTTTATTTTTCAACATCTAGAAGGATATAAATTATGTATTTGTCTTCGATTTGATGATTTTAATTATTAAAAACAATGAAAAACGATGAGGCAAATAAAGTGATGTTTTCAAGCGGAAACCTTCACTTAGTTTGAGCTTAAACTTATTTTAACCCTGTGTGATGGATCACAATTCTCTCTGGGCAAATTGAAGTTGGTTGGATTGCTTAATGTGTTTGCAGAGTACTGGTTAGGCAGGGAGAAAGTTAACAGTTAAGTAATTTAAATCAGCTGTCTTTATGACGAGCACCGAGCGGATGGACTAATCGCCTCATTGTGAAGTTCATGATAAAAATGTATGGTTTCTTAGATGTTCGTCAACATCGGGTAATATAAATTTTTTTTTATTTTTATTTTTTTTTGTTTGGGACGTTTATTCAGCCGATTATTTTATTTGAATTTATGTTAAAATAATAAGTAAATTATAAAATTAATTACAAAAATAGAAAAAAAAAAACGATAATTAAAGAATTATTTTAAAAAATAATTATATTTCTGACCTACAGAATATTGATGTACATCGTCATTTTCATATCGGCAGCTCTTTCAAAGCGTGATGCTTTACACGTTGACCTATAATTTTGCAAAATATACTACTGTAAGAACCTTGGTTACATGTATAAGATTAAGACAAGTTGTACTATTTTTTTCATTGTTTGTTGCTTAAACAAATATAAAGTTTACGCTTATGTGAATTTAACTATTATTACTTTCGTGATTTTATATCAATGTCCCATAAACATAAGCACCTATATTTTGGAGGCAATAGTCATTAAATGTAAGTCTTGTTTTCTTAAATACTTTTTTTTTGAAATAAGACAGGTTGGCTGATAAGTCCCCGTCTAAACAAAGAAAAAAACACTTTTTTGTCAAAACTAGTTTTTATTATTCAAACTAGTTCCCTTCAAGAGCGAAAGACCAACGATTTTAACGATCTTCCAATTTTGTTGATACCGATTTTGGTAGTACTCGGCCTTCGGTTTTTGCCTCAAAATAGGCCTCAGTTTCGGCGAGTCACCTCTTCATTGCGGCAAATTTTTTTCCCTGCGAGCACCCTGAGAACAAGAAAAGTCCGCTGGGGTCAGATCTGGAGAATACGTGTGGGTGGGAAAGCAATTTAGAAGGCCCAATTCATGAATTTTTTGCCATCGGTTCTCAATGACTGTGTGGCACGGATGCGTTGTCTTGGTGGAACGACGAGCCTTTTTCTTCTTCATATGGGACGCGTTTTGGGCCGCGATTTCGACCTTCAAACGCGTCCAATAACCCATAGTCGCCTGTTATGGTTTTTCCGCTTCTCAAGACAGATAATCGATAAAAATTCATTCCATGTGCCATCCCAAAAACAGAGGCCGATTACTTTGCCAGCGGACTTTTGAGTCTTTCCACGCTTCGGAGACGGTCCCGGTCGCTGTCCACTCATCGCGACTGTCGATTGGACTTGCGGGTGTAGTGAGGCGCGGCATGTTTTTCATCCATTGGTCACACATCGGCGAAACTCGGGGTGTATTACGAGTTAAGCAGGCTGCAAACACGCTCAGGAATCATCAACACGTTTTGTTGTTTTTTTGGTCAAATATGAGCTCGCGCGGACGCACCCATGTTTTTCGCATATCAAATATTGATGAAATGATATGACGCACACGATACTTTGATATTTTAAGGCCTCTGCTATCTCGATCACTTCAATTTACGGTTCGGCTTTCAAATCATTTGTGGATTTTCTTTGATTTTTTCGGTCGTACCCCTCTTTCGGGGCGTCACTGTTGTCACCTGTTCTCCGTGCTCCATGTTCATCCAAAGCTTGATTTTGGCATACCAATCAATTATTAGTTGATTTCCCTGGGGGCAGAGTCCGGAAACTCAATTTATATTATCAAAAGCCCGAAAATTCCTTTTTTTCGCATTTTTTTCACATTAACAAAAGTTGCTTCACAAAAGACAGCTCTATCCTGCACAAACTAATTGAACTTATAGACGTTCAAATTTTGGCAGCGGAATCAATATTGAAGGTTGGTACCTACATAAATAAATAATCATATGGCATTTAATATAGCGACGCCCAATCTATATGTCAGACCGGACTTATGCAAGCCCCAGCCTGTTAGTAAAAAGTTATTTTGGGCGGAAAAATGAGGAAACAAAAGTTCCGAAACACAATGACTACAAGCGGACGCGTCTGTTTTATTTGCTTTTTTCTTTGCTTTAAAGCGGCTTTTATTTGTTCGCTGTTCATAAACATAGAACAAATTTTATATTTTCAATTAGCAAACCAGTAAAGCAACAAATATTTTTAACGACTCAAAAAACAAAACAAGCCTACAAAGCCCAAAAAATTGAAATATTAAATAAAACTTCTTTTGACGCTTCTGCGGCCAAGGCCTTCATTTATTGTGTGATCGTCTCATATAATTACATGTGAAATTCAACTTTTTCAAAGCAAAGAAGTAAAGTGAAAGAATTAAGCGGCCGTGTTATTGTGTTTCGGCTAGAAAGTTGAATCAATGAAGCGTATTTGAATTTGGGTGTTTAAACCGGTGTATCGGGTAATGATATACCGGTGTAGGAGATAAAATCCAATCGTTTTAAAAATGTATACAAATATTTCAAAAACCGCAAAAAACTATAGCCTCACAAGATAATGGGTGAATATTACAAATGTACCAAATTTATATAGATAACACCATTGGAGTAAGTTCGGGCAGAATGAAAAATTTTCCGATTGGCCCTTAGAAATTTTTGGTAATTTTTAAATCACTGGATAAATTTTTCTTCTTATTTCGGCTGAACATACAGATTTGACAAGTTTTTCTAAAAGCTTTTGTATTTTAAATTATCTTAAGCATTTCGTTTTATTAGGAACAATTTAAAGTTTTTGTAATAAGAATAAGCTTCATTGTTGCTTCCAAAATTTTCAAGTTATATTTTATTTTTCTAATTTTTTTGTCCCTATAAAAAAAATTTTAATTATTCATTATTCCTACAATCATTAATATACTTAAAAAAAAAAACAAAAACATTGTACTCTTGATGAAATTGGAACTGTTTATTCAAACGGTTTTTGTTACAAACCAAGAAAGATAGCAATAAATCAGTAACAACTAACAACACAAGCCCTAGGCTGGCACCATAAATAATTATGTACTTTAATTTTAATAATACTTTTAAATATGATAAATTTAATAAACTCCAATGTTTGCAGTAAATGGAGTGAATATTGTTTAAAAATCCAACTGCTAATAATAAATAGTAGTTAAAAAGATATAATCTTTTATATAAGCATAAAATATTTAATAATAAATTATTACCGAAACAAACAAACAGAAAACTAAATAATAATAAAATATATATTTATAAAACTCTAATTAAAGAATTATTTCTGGTAATCGGCATACAGAGTATATTACATTATATACAAATTAGAATTAAATAATTTTAAAATTTTTTATAAGCAAATTAAAATTCAATTAAATTATCTAAATATATATTGGTGTTTATTTCTATTTGATTTTTTTTTTTCAATCTAATGTTCCATGTTAACGCTTGTATCATCTCTGCATGTGTGTAGAAGGTATAGATTTTTAGCAATCAATACTGCTGGCGCACTTCTTTAAGCTTAAGATTATATTATAAAGAGAACAAAACCACAAAAAACAACAAAACAAAAAAATGCAAAATTGAGAATATATTAAAAAACCTAAAGATAATATAAAATATTTACTCATTTTTTTTTTTTTTGTAAAACAAAACTTTTTTTTAAAGAATTTTTACTTCTTTTTAGTTTATTTGTTTTTTGCCTAATTTCGTTTTCTTTGAAACGCTTATTCATTAAATGTGTGTTTCCATTTCGAAATTTATTTTTTCTGAAGTTTTTAACTGGGAGAAAAACAAATAACAATAACCAACAATAATCCTTCACAGCAAAGATCAACCAGTTTTTAATAACTATGAGTTTAGAAATTATATTTGTAATCCCTGCTACGAACATAAAGTTTTTATTTAAATATCTCGTTCGTGTGTCAAACATAACAACACACATGCATATACACAAAACCAAAGAAAAAAATCATTAGCAATTCGTAAAAAAAAAAAACAAAAACAATATGATGCATAAATTCAAATTCATATATCCACTGCATATAAACAGAAATTATTTTGGACAGGTTTTTAATAAACATTAGCAAAATCCCCAAGACCTAAAACTTAAGTGGTTTTATTTAAAATATTTTATTCAAGTCTTTAGAGCAAAGACGATGTGATAATGTCCATTTAGTTTTTCAAAACTAAAATATGAAATCAGATGGGCATATAATAACTTACCATATGTCAGGTGAGTACATGTTTTAAATTTCACAAAAAGGTCGAAAGTTCGGCTAGGTGAATCTTACGTACCGTAACACAGAGAATTGTCCATAATCCTTTAGTATACGTGGGTTGCCGTTTTATTTTGGAGGGATTGTATCCTTAGGTGTTTGCAAAATCGAAGCTATCAGTGTTGTCTACAGCAACTTAAAAGATTCAATCGCCCAAGGTTAGGTTGGTTAAAGTGGCCAGCCGATTAGACTATTCAGTCGCATTGTGAATAGCCACAATTAACTAAAAGTTACATATTACATATGGGCACTTCCTAAGTTTTTAAACCGATGAACTTCTCGATTATTTTCTTCTGTTTGAACCAACCAGATTGTTCCAAAACATTAGCAGACTGCTTAAGTTAACGTTTTCCAGATCCGCCAGTAATCTGAAGCTATAATGCCCCCTTAAAATTTGCGTTACCCTTACACAAAATCGCAGGACACTCACAACAAGAGGTGTTTTTATCTGATTCCCTTTTCTCCGCATCATGGACAGCTCATACAATAGTCATGTATACTTCGGCAGCATAGTTTTTGGCAAAATCGCCTATCAGGCAGCGACCCGTTATAGCAGATATCATGTAAGTGATATCTGGCGTCTCGAGAACACTAGCTATAGTGTGGCGGGTTTTAAGTTTAAAATGGGGCCATATTTGCCTTGGTGTCCATTCACAACCTGGGTGCATTCTCCCATCGAAGCATTTGCCATCATGAACAGCCTTTCTTACGCAGTAAGAGCTTGCAGGTAGGCCAGAGGCATACCAAGAAAATTCTAGTTCCCTGGAATATGTAAGGTAGTTTCAAGGCCTTGCTAGCTCATCGCTAAGTTCGATGTTCCCCGGTATGTTCCTATGGGCCAGGCAACCCATATTAGGTGTAATATTGTGCTCGCTCAGCGCCATCTCATTGAGAGGATTTGCGGGCGAGTCGATAGCGCGTTTTCGAGTTGAGGAATCCCAGAGGTCCCAAGGATCTCTTATCGCAGGTTGATTGTCTGAGTATAGTAATTAAAGGCCTAATATTGGCTTGGAGCATTACTTGCTTCAGCAATTCCCACTTCACTCTTTATTGCTAATATTTCAGCCCTGAAAAGCACTAGCAGGCGCATGCAGCGTAATCCTTTCGCTATTCGCAGTCAGATCCTTTAGAATTATACTGCCCGAAACAACTTTGGCATCACGTGTATGAAAATCTATATATCTTTTATTCCCCGGGGTTCCGTGACACCACGCCTCAGCTGTTGGAATGTAGGGTCTCAAACTTATTGTCGAAAAGTGGTCCTCGCCAAAAGTGGCAATCCACTACGTCTGGGCACATCTGGCATTATTTTGAGGACCGAGCTGTGAACCCGTAACTTTTTTCGCCGACCCCACAAGGCGCGATAGCTCGCGCAACCGCACAGCCGTTGATTTGCGGAGCTGAATGGCCAAAAATGTCTAAAGGCAATAGATGCAGCTATGACGTTAGGGGGAATTTGTTCTGGTCTTTGCATGAATCGCACCTAGATACCCCAGCACGCCATACGCTGAACTTTGTCTAAACTGTGTGGCTGGTGAAGTGCCGGCCAGCAGACTACAACACCAATATAGCATGATAGGTCTAACCACTGCCGGTGTATACCAATGTAACAATTTTTGGTTTTAGGTCCGCCACTTTTTCTGCTAATTTGCATTTTTGCACGAGTATAAAGCTACCGTTGCTTTCCTCGCCCTTTCTCATATTAAAGCTTTAAATGTTCAGCTTCCGCTGTCCAAAATAACGCCAAGGTATTTTCTTGCACACGTCGCTAAGGGATTTCAATACCTCCTAAGGAAATGGGCCCCTGGTGGTCAGCAACATACATTCCAAATTGTATGAACATTTGGCCGTCAAAAATTTGTTCCGAGATTGTATCTAACGTACGAAATGGTCAATAGTGTCAAAAAAGGCTCGTGTGGATTGGTCGAAAGAATACGATCGAAACGAGTGTATGACATCCGTGACAGGTTATTAATCGTGGATTTGCGTGAATGAGTACCGAAGTAAACCAGACTTGTGGACTAATATGAGCCAACGAAATTGCTCGAAGAAGTTGATTTCCTGTTTTTTTTTTTTTTGGGAAAGTGGCGCATGTCGCAATCGTAAACCACTAGAAGCAACGCCAGAACAGTTCAATTTTGGAGTGTAGCATAACGCTTTATTTTGCTACTTGTTATCGAGAAATTGTGAAAACAGTACCGCCGAAGACGGATCACTCCTTCACCACGACAAAGGCGACTGCTTAAAAATCGATTTAATGGGTCCATCTGCCGTTTATTCGCCGGACTTGACACCCCGAATGACATCTTTTTATTCCCGTACGTAAAAAATAAAATTTTGACGCTGAAGAAGCGTTTGATGCATTCAAATGCATGGTTTGGAGATCCCCAACGCATGAAAAACTATAAAGGTAATTGTCGATGATTAATATTTCGTATTTGTTCACAATAGAGATGTGTGTGTGTGAACAAATTGTCCGTGACACGCGTGATTCTTCTCTCGTAATATCACGTGATCGTGAACAAATCTTAAAGGCAAAAAATTTCCTGGCAAAATCATTTGCTCACGAAAAAAAAATATATTTAAATCTACTCGTATGTTAACTGAAATGAATTTAGCTGCCAAACTATATAACTCTTCATGAATTTTGTTACCTTTGTTCATTCCCGGTTGAAAAATGTCGTGAGTCTCGTGAATTTGTTCCGTGAGTCAAGTGAATCGTCGGCGTGAGCATGACTCTTTAAAAGTAGTTCGTGCGTGAGTACTGGTTTTCATTTCGTGTATGTGAGTGGATAACAGATGTATCGTGCGTGAGCGTGCGTGAATAAACATTTTGCTTCGTGAATGTGCGTGAGTGAAATTTCACTCACGCGCACACCTCTAGTTCTAATCCTGAAATATTAAAGGCAATCATCGTAATATTTAAATTTTGATTGAATTTGATCAAACAAAAGTCCGAATCATAGATAACTACAGTGTGCAGATATGTATTGGAACCTACTTCAGTTGATTACATACCTTGCGTCGGGTGCGTTTGACAATATGTAAACAAACCAAGCAACCGAAACACAATCTAAAAATGTGGACGATAATTTCGAACATATAACGTAACGTAGCGCATGACCGCATGGTAATGTGAAGCACCCACCTGAAAAGGATTGCTATCATTTCAAACGCGCTCGTCCTTACATCTGTGAAATTTAAAATGGGAATAATCGTTTTCTTTCTCGTAGAGCGCGTGCATACTGGCAGTGTTGCATGTTGTGCTATAAATAGTGAACGAAAAAAAGCTGGCACGTGCCAGCTATATAATAACGCCTTGATTTGAAATCTAAAATATGTAGTATTTTTACCCCCATTATTTAAATGATTAACCTAAGAAGTAAAATCTGGGAAATGATAATTTCAGTTTCATGCAATTTTTCATAATCATGGTCACCGTGGACCAATATTCTGCGTCATTTTCTAGATTTAAAAATGGCATGCAAATTTCAATAAAATATGGTTTCTAAAAGCCCAAGAAAGTAAAATCGGAGATCGTTTCTATTCTACGGACAACAACCTAGACTAGCGGTTTCTAGAAAGGCCCAAAAGTAATATCGGAAGATTTGGTCTTTTCTGATGGCTAATACCAAACATTGGACCGATATTCACTCATTTTCGGCACACGCTATTATGGTCCTAAAATACCTATGATTCTAAATCTCAGGCAAATTGGATTCTATAAACCCAAGAAGTAAAATTGGGAAGATAGGTCTATATGGGGCCTATACAAGACATCAATCCGATAATGCCACCATTATTTGGCACACGCCCTTTATGGTGCTAAAATACCTCTAGATTTCCAATTTCAGGGGAATTGATAGAAACTACGAGATTCTAGAAGCTCAACGACTCCAAATCGGGAGGTCGGTTATATGGGGACTATATCAAACCAATAGGCACTATTATCC
>PGFW01004099.1:0-14144 GCA_003123925.1 Haematobia irritans
TTATATATAAAATATTGTAAAGAAAATTTCCAGGGAATTCCCACACTTCAAGCGAGAGCGAAAAAATAGCTAATTCCCGGGAATTCCCGGGATCCCATACTCGGAAAACCCCCTTACTATAGATCAAACTGAAGATGTTTGACGGTGTAAGAAAACACGAAACATACGTCAGTTTTTTAAACCACTGTTGCCAAAGAGATATTAGCTAAAAACTCACCTTTTATTTAAAAACAAAACAAACATTTATCTCTGAACACTCAAATCTCCCTCTGTAAGTACCCACTCAGTCTGACTAAAACATGCTTATGTCACATGTGTTTGCATATTGTTGTGTGAGGGGGTGTGTCTCGTGACTTCTTCTCCTACCGACGAATTATATGGCATGTCCAGCATTAAAAACCTTGTGTTTACTATATGTATTTCACATACTTCAATATCAAAAAGAAATTTGAAATTGAGAAAATTAAGTTGCATTTATCATACATATCGGTATTGTTTCCTCTTCATCATGGATCTTACCAAGTTTCGAGTCACTGTCTGTCTATAACTATCCCTAATGCCAAAAACACATCTATGTATGTTATAATTGATGATAATCAATATCAATTGACGCAATATTTAAAGCTATTTAAATGTGCTAAATGTTCGTTAGTATACAATAGCTTGTTGAAACGGCATGATGGGGGAAGACCATAAATGGAATATACCTCTCTTATTATTTTTACTCAGCTTGACGGCAGCCACAAACTTGAAAAATCGGATATAAATATTTAGACAAACAAACGAACCCAGAAATGTATACCCCTTATCTGCGTGAACTACATCACAGATGGATACAGTGGAGTACAAAATTATTGTTATACATTCGATTCGATTTATTTAAGCTTATTATACCCACCACCATAGAATGGTGACGGGGGTATAATAAGTTTGTCATTCCGTTTGTAACGCATCGAAATATCGATTTCCGACTATATAAAGTATATATATTTCTTGATCAGGAGAGACTATCTAAGCACGATATAACGTGTCCGTCTGTCCGGTCTGTCTGTCGTGTCTGTCTGTTGTAATCACGCTTACAGATTCAATAATGAAGCAATTACGGCTGAAACTATTTTGGCACAAGGCTCGTTACTTTTGTTCTGTCAGGCGGTTCAAGTTCCGAGATGCGGCTTTATATCGTCCAGTCGCTTTGATATATAGTCCCTAATATATCCGACTCCCGATTTGCTGGCGCTCTCTTCGCCCATCTATGAAGAATCGTAATTTCTAGTCTTCAATATTGCCTGAAATATTGAGATCTGGCAGGTATTTTATGACCATACAAGAGACCTGTGCCCAAAAATGCGTGAGTATCGGTCCACGTTTTGTATAGCCCCCACTTAATAGACCCGATCTCCCGATTTTTACTTTCTTCGGGGCTTATAGAAACCGCCAGTTTTTATTCAATTTACCTGAAATTTGAAATACTAGATGGGTTATTGTAGGACCACAACATTCCAACGCCCCTGTGTGCCAAAATTCGTGAGTTGATCTGGGGATCCTATATAGTTGTAGATGCGGAATAGCCCCCATATATAGACGATCCCCGATTTTGAGCGGGGTCCTTATCGGGTCTGGAACCGCTAAGTTTTTTAGTCCAATTGTGTCTTGACAATTTGAATCTCTAGAGGTGATTACCTAGGACCGATGAAAAGTGACTTCCGGCCTGTGCCGAACAATGTGAGTATCGATCATATTTTAGGTATAGCCCCCATAATTAGACGGACTTTCCCAACTTTTTACTCTACTGGGTTTCTAGAATCCGAAGTTTTTATCGCTATTTGGCCTGAAAATTGGAAATCTAGAGCTATTTTCGGTGGACTGACAGGCACAAGAAGGTATGTTGCCGAAAATTGGTGCACGTTAACTGCGGTCCATTATTATTAGTATAAGCCCCCATAGAAGCGAGGAGTCTTCACCGTCATTTAACTTCCTTCGGTCTTCTAGAAGACCGTAGTTTTTATCTTGATATGCTTGAAATTGTAAATATTTCTGTATTTTAGGCCACAACAAACGTGTACGGATAAGTTTTTTATCGGTCACATTGGTAATGCTCACATATAGGAACCCGACTTCATCTTTGAGGGTGTAGGAAGCGCACCTGGATCATGAAAAATTGTTTGAAACTCAATGTCAAAATTTCCAGATGTTTACTTCTTACAGAATTTAGATTCTCAAATACCAAGTGACCGCTTTCTTATATAAATTTTCATTGCACACTTACAAGAGATGTCTACATTGATTCTCTAAAACCTTCAAAACAAAAATGGTTGCTATACAAATCCAGAATCTAGTAGTTAGTCCTCACTAGAGTGAAGATCTTATAAAGATATCTTCGGTTGAGTTTGTCCTCTCAAAGTCCATCAAGCCCTCCTGAAATTTTCAAAGGAAACCCCTACTATTTGGGTTCATGGTGTGGTCGGGTATTATTAAGATTCTGAGCCCGCCCCGAACTTACTGCTTAGTTATACTTGTTTTTTGTAGTTAGTTTTGGGGAGGGAATGATTTAATACAAGACAACATGAGACTTCAAAATAACACAATCTTTTTTGCCGAGAGTATCCAACCAACGAAATTGAATTGATCCAATTATTTGTTCTGTAATTAGACAAAGTTTCTTCAATCACAAAAACAACTCTTTCTGGGAATCACAATGTGGCATTTTCAATTGGAATTTGCTTAGTCCTGATACTTGTGAAATATAGTCGCCACCACTTCATCCTCATCTATGTATTTTATTATTCAATATATTGCTTCAGAGTAGTTGGGAAATTGACATGTAAGCGGACGCCCATGTAGTATACAAATATATGGGATTGAAAGGAGATGTCTGTAAACAGAACTAGCGACTAACAGTGCTGCTTCCTATATATATGCCAACATGGTTTGCTTAACCATTTTCAGTACAAACACATTGTTTATGGACAAATTTACAATTGGTCGTCGACGATCATTGCGGATAAGCCCAATTGTGAAAGATATTTCGTAAATATCAAATACAAGCAAGAAGAGCAGTGGAACTTTTCCAGCGCACTACACAAACAAATGGATTGAATATCTGAGGCGACAAAGGCGTGAGTACAGACGAAAAGCAAGCTCTGTCTGATTCAATATTAGCGGCTAAATCCAATTAATTTTTGTAAATGACAAGTTCTCGCATTCACGGAACGGTTATAGTAGAATTAATCATTGCAAATAAAAAATAGGACTTGATTAATTCGAATAGATTGAGATATTTTTTTAGATTTAATATTCTAATTGAGTTTTCTGTTCTATTGTGATTTATTATTATTCTATGCTGGTTAAATTGATTTTTACTTTTAGAGATTAAAAAAGTTGCTTTAATAATTAATTGCTACAGATATGCGTGTAAATATACAAATACAGAAGAAGAGTGAACTTTTGATGCCACTAACACTAAAAGATGATGTGAAGTTCGGGGCGCGAAAAAAGGCGGGTACATAGAAAATAGTCTGTCTGATTCAAATATTCGCAATCCACGTTATTGTAGATTGAAATTTTCTTATCGATCGACGAAAATTATAGTTGAATTATAAACTAAGAAATAAAAACAACTAGACTGTGATAATTAAAATTGATAATTTTTTTAGGTTGATAGTACTTTGAAGCCGATGCGATTGACTAAAACTACAAGTGTAGCTTAAACAACACAGAGGAAAGTAATTAGCTTGTCAATTATATTTGGACCAAAGGCCGCCTATGACTGCCCCGATGGTTGGGCTGATACAGCTCGTTGCGGAATTACCAATTTCCTCATCAGCATTCCTTACGTTGCAGGCACAACTATACGTCATAGTACTCTTATCAGAATAATTTCGGGTAATTCCAGCTCAACCCAAAAGTGAACTACGACTTTGAACCTCCGAAAAAGGTGTTGGATAAGTCGGTACCTGCCTAAAGATATTCGGCAGCATATCTCTTTTCCTTACATCCAACATCTTGCCGTCTATAGGGATTTGCCCAAATAAATTTGAAAGATTACCTTTTCCTGTGTTGGCTTAAAGCTACACCTTGTAGTCTTAGTCATGCATGGCTTCTTAAGCTGAGTATCAACAACAGATCATTTATAAGACTCCGCATTGAGAGAAGCCACCAATCACACTCAACAAACGAGTTGAAGAGTCGGAGAAGCCGCTCCGAAAACAAACCCAGCCAATACATTCCAAATCGTACATGATTTTGAGCTGTTACGGCAAAGGAAAGAGATATGCTTGCAAAATTTCGTGTGTGGTCAGCCGAACTAGATAAATTCAAAACCCTTTTTTTCGGAGAGTTTCAAGTGTAGATTCACTTCGTGTGCGTTGAGTGAATTACGCCGAATTTATTTCTGATAATTGGTTGATAGTTTTGCTGCAAGTTAGAGGGATGCTGATGAGGAATGTCGGCGTAATCCGCAACAGCTGACATCCAACCATCTGCCAGTCTATAGGGCCTTTGCCCCAATAAATTTGACAAGCATACTCTTTCCATCTGTTGGTATAGCCTACCAACCTCTGTTTAGTCAAAATTCATTTACATGGCCTTTAAGCTGAGGATAACAAAAACAAACCATACGACTTGAAAGAACCGAAGCAACAATAAAAACAAATAGACGTCTTAAATATTTAATTGATTTGGCTTATAGTCTGTATTAATTATTTTATTATGTGTGAAATCTTTTTTTTACTAGTGATTGGGAGATCGGCTATTACGCTATCCTCTACTTCATACTACACTAATCCCCCCCTAGACCGTATTTATGGAACCAATTTTGGCAACATGTTCGTTCAGCGGGCCATATTCTAACCCGACCGTACCAAATTTCACCCGATCGGCTACGTGAATTTTTTAGCTCTTCCAAGGGTGCTTCCGAATGGTCAATCCTGGCGGATCGGTTTATCATGGGGGGCTACATGATAATAATATAGACAGATGATGGACCCAATTCCTGTATGATCTGTTAGGACGGGATATTAACTACACAATACGCTACCCGAAATTTCAATCGATCGGATGATTTTGCTCTCTAAGAGGTTCGGAGGTTAAATCTGGCGGATCGACTTTATATAGGCGCCTATATATATTTATTGAAGCGATATGGCACCAATTGTTATGGCATGGTTATTAGAGACGAACACCACGTATATGAAATTTTCAGCCGGATCCGAGCGATGACATTGTGTGAGGCTCCCGCAAGCCAAATCGGGCGGCGATCCGGTTGTATATGGCCGGTATATATAATTATGGACTGATGTGGACCAAGTTTTTGCGTAATGTTTGAGACCATATACTTAACCAGTAGTACAAATTTCAAGCGCCTATCGGATGAGAATTTTAAGCTTCTCTTAGAGGCTCCGCAACCCAATTCTGTACCGCTGGTCGGTTTATATGAGGACGCGTTATACGTAAAGCCTGGTCGATATGAGCATTTGCAATATCCATCGAAGTCTGTAAAATGTCATCAAAATAGCCTTGTTCAAAGTCTCAGTCAGATAGCTTGTTTCGTTCGGCAAGTTATCGTGTTTCACAAACGGACGGACGACCCGCATGGAACATGCTTAAGATCGACTCAGATTTCACAACGACCCAAGTCTAATAGAAGTGTTACAACGGAATGACAGCTTAATATCCTCCCCATCCTTAATAGTGCTAGAGGCGTATAACAAACTTCAAACCAGATGAAGAATTCTTTAATATCCATATCTTTTTCTACCACCCATACAAAAATCGCTTCTGTAACAGATATACCCCAAACAATTTTTGCTATCAAGCTATAATATCTTCAGGATTGGTCCAACGAAACATATGGTTGGTATTGTCAACATATTATGTTCTCACTCTTAGGGCATACCGGGTAGTAAAAATTTTGAATTTAAATTTTCTTCATGTGGGATTATATTTTTAAGGCGCCAAATTGGTCTACTTCCATTATTTTACTTGCAGCACACTCTCTAGGTCTCTTCTTTCTAACACATATATGTATCTATAGACTATTTCCAAATTAATATATGTTATGCATCTAAGGCACTTTATTTTTCAACATTTTATGTCCCAACATAATATGTTCTACTATTAATACATATGTCACCAAACATGTTTATGTGAGTTTATTAACAATTATATGCTTGCACTTCAAATTTATTGTGTTAAAAATTTAAGTTCCAAATATAGTTTTAACTCAAAACATATGAAAAACAGTCTTTTTTCGTCCGTGTATAATTTGGAGCATTTTAGAAAATTGTCCCTTAGGTTCAAAAAACACGCGACTTAAACAGAGGGACGCAAATTTCAGGATTCGATGTCACTCATATTTAAAAATTTTGTCAAAATCTTACTATTTCTATAGAAAATTAAAAATTTTTAATATAATTTTGCAAAATTATTAAGAAGTAAAACCGTTTTAAGCACTTGTACACTTTCTTCTTCGATTTAAGTTCTAGTTTTCAAAATAAACACAAACTCACTTAAATTCCTCTAACAATTTCAGTTTACTATAGTTTGACACATTTGCTCGAATTCCACTGTGTTATATATCCCAAAATATAACAATTTTGGTGAAAATTCGAATAAAGAAATCACGGTTCGTTACTCCTGATCCAAAATAATCTACCTTAACTTCTTGCAAATTTTACGTCGACAATGCATACATATTCAAAAAATGTTGTTTTGAAGTTTTTGATACCACTTTTGTGGTTAGTATTGAAACAACCCATTTTTTTTTTTCGAATAAAATGAATCGACCCTTAATCAGTGAAAATTTGTTTTGATAATGAAACAACACCCAACAAATTGCAAATTCTTATAGACTACTTGAATTATAGAAACTTTTGTCGCTGAAGAACAATATTTCCAAATTGTTATTATTTTTATATAGAAACATTTTGTCAAAATTTTATTTCTATATGAAAATAATTTGTCAAAACTTTCGACTTGCTATAGAAGATTTTATCAAATTTTATTTCCTAATAGGAAAATTTTGGTCAAAGATATCTTAGATTCCTATAGAAAATTTGTCAAAATTTATTTCTATATAAAATTTTTCAAAAATTTTATCTTCTATAGAAATTTTGTCAACTAATTTTATTTCTATAAAGAAATTATGTGTCAACATATTTATTTCTATAGAAAAGAATTTGGTCAAAATGTTGATAGAAAATTTGTCATAATTGATTTTGTCAATAATGGAAAAATTCGAATAGTAAGCGTTAGAATAGAATATTTTCTTTATTTATATAATTAAATAAATTTATTTTTAGTGTTATATGGGTCTGATTCTAACATTGTTATCGTCCTCATCATCATCATCATGGTTATTGTTGCCACCAATCGTCATCAATGTCATAAGCATCTTATTATTCGAAACCCGGCTTATTTTGAATCATTTTGTTGTTCTAATAAAACAATTAAGATGATTGAAGAAATGTCTAATGCCAATTAGGAAGAAACATGATGGTAGACATCGTATTCGAGAAACATATGTTCATACATATGTTTGTCGGCTGTATGTATGTATATGAAAACATTGATTTGAGAGCGTTATCTTGCCTTAGATAACAAATGAATCATATTTACTGGAAACGAAATATTGTAATTGGCATAAAAATACAAAAATATTTCACAAAATAGCCTTCATCGTATACAATATGATTGCAATTGGATACGAAATATTTTTTATTTCGCATTTCTTCAAAGTTTTTCCTTGTCGAAAAATCGATAAACTTTGCAATGAAGTCTTTTTACCCTTATAATTAAGCGATATTCGACTTAAAACTAGGTATCTTTACATGAAAGAAAAATTTGTTTGACTACACAGAAAAAAAGTAAACGCTTTATAGCAAGAATGAACTACGTCGTGCGAAAATAGAAATAGGAAACACTTTTAAATTTATACTCCACATTTTTGAGATCTCACAAAGCATTGTTAAAACCAGGTGTACTTTTTAACTACGTTTAATTAATTTTTTCTTAATTTAGAAAAAAATATAATTAAACGTAAAGAACAAAATCATTAGGCGCAATCATTGACCATTTTAACCATACTGTAGTTCATGCTTACTGTTTGTTCATATTGAACTTCTGTGTACGGTCATTGAACTTTATACCCACGTTTAGTCCATAAAATGTTTGAGACATACTTAAAAAAAGGAAAACTTCATTGGCTGTGAAAAATTTAGAAAAAAATAATAAAATTTAACTACAAACAAATATTTTTTTTTGCAATAAAATAGTTAAATTTAGCTTTTTTAACTATGGATTTTTTTTTCGGTGTAAGGTAAGCGTTTAAAATTAATGAAATTGTTTTTATTGTTGACATTTTGTATGTTGACTACAAAGCAAAAAATCCTTCAAAAGGGGAATTTTTTCATCACTTTATTTAAATATTGTTTTAAATTTCATTAAATTGAGCCAACGAAATTTTTTCATTGATGTAATAATACAATGAAATATTCGCTAATAGTACGAAACTTTCGCTGTTATTAACGAATTTGTTTCATTGGCTCACCTTGTATGAGCACATTTCGTTAATACGAGTAACGAAACTTTTTCTATTAGTTTAGCTTATTTTTTCGGGTCTGAAGCTGCCGATAACACATGTTTAAAGGGCTTTGATAACATAGCACATGAAGAAACAAGCTGAATAAATGAATAACCGATAAAAATTGAGAGATCATTTTGATTATTGAATTTATCTATTTACTATGGAAATAGATCTGATGAGATCTCAAAATTGGCCCAGATCTAAGTCTTAATTTATAATTATATCTATCCTACTATATGTTCTGGTGTTAGATCTCAGTCTACAGGGAATTACACATAATTATATCTGATTCTATATCATCATATCTGGGTGTATCTGCCTAGATATGAAGTGGCCAATTTTGAGATATTAATATCTAACTAGACCCACCAATTTTTATACGGGAAATTAAAATTTGGTTCCTAGAATCATGTACGCAAAACTCAAATATAAAAGAGAATTGTGTATTAAATACATCCTTACTTCAATTCTCCGCTTCTTTGGTTCGAAATCAATGCCAAAATCATTAGTGTAAATACAAAATCTATGGAACCGGCATGGCACATTCGACTTTCATAACTTAAAACAGAAATATAACAGGTTGGCTGATAAGTCCCCGGTCTAACAAAGAAAAACACATTTTTTTTGTCAAAATTCGTTTTTATTATTCAACACAGTTCCCTTTAAGAGCGATACAACGATTATAACGACCTTCCAATTTTCTGATACCATTTTGGTAGTACTTCTTCGGTCTCAGTTTTCAGCGATCACCTCTTCGTTGCAGCCAAATTTTTTTCCCTGCGAGCATCCTTTTGAGGTCTGAGAACAAGGAAAAGTCGCTGGGGGCCAGATTTGGAGAATACGGTGGGTGGGGAAGCAATTAGAAGCTCAATTCATGAATTTTTGCCATCGTTCTCAATGACTTGTGGCACGGTGCGTTGTCTTAGTGGAACAACACTTCTTTCTTCTTCATATGGGGGCGTTTTGCCGCGATTTCGACCTTCAAACGCTCCAATAACGCCATATAATAGTCACTGTTGATGGTTTTCCCTTTCAAAAATCGATAAAAAAATTATTCCATGCGCATACAAAAACCAGAGACATTTCTTTGCCAGCGAACTTTTGAGTCTTTCCACGGTTCGGAGGACGGTTTCACCGGTCGCTGTCACTCAGCCGACTGTCGATTGGACTCAGGAGTGTAGTGATGTAGCCACGTTTATCCATTGTCACATATCGACGGAAAAAACTAGGGTGTATTACGAGGTGTATACGGCTGCAAACACGCTCAGAATCAGTTGTTGTTTTTGGTCAAATGTTAGCTCGCGCGGCACCCATTTTGCACAGAGCTTCCGCATATCTAAATATTGATGATTGATATGACCAACACGTTCCTTTGTTGTCTTTAAGGCCTTTGCTATCTCGATCAACTTATTTTACGGTCATTCAAATCATTTGTGGATTTTTCGATGTTTTCGTCGGTAACACCTTTTCGGGCGTCCACTGCGGTTCACGTCCTCTCGTGGCTCATTTCACCACGCCGAATTTTGTACCTACCAATCAATTATTGTTGATTCCCGGGCTGAGTCCGGAACTCATTATTAAGCCAAGTTTTTTGCTTCCACCGTATTTTCCCCTTCAGGAAAACAGTTTTATCAAACACGAAATTCCTTTTTTCCATTTTTTTCACAATAACAAAGTTGATTCACAAAAGACCCGTCTATCTCACAAACTAATAGACTTACAGACGTCAAATTTTGACACGAATATCATTTGAAGTTGGTACTAAAGGTGACTTTGTTAAGAGCTTGATAACTTTTTTAAAAAAAACGCATAAATTGCAAAATCATTCGGTCTCTTTATGAAACGTTAGATTGCGTCCATGACATTTACTTTTTGAAGATAATTCATTTTAAATGTTGACGCGCTGCGTCTTATGTGGTCCATTCGGAAAGTCCAATTTGGGCGAACTTTTTTCGAGCATTTCGCCGGAATAGCCCGATTTCTTCGGAAATGTTGTCTCAAAGCTGCGAATAGTTGCTGGCTTATTTTGTAGACTTTAGACTTGACCGTAGCCCCACAAAAAATGTCTCAAAGGCGTCAAATCGCATGATCTTGGGTGGCCAACTTACCCGTCCATTTCTTGAGATGAATGATTCTCAGATCGTTTTCCTCAAAATGGCCATAGAATCGCGAACTGTGTGGCACTGTAGCGCCATCTTGTTTTGAAACACATGTCAACCAGTTCAGTTCTTCCATTTTTTGGCAACAGAAAAGTTTGTTAGCATCGAACGATAGCGTCGCCATTCATCCGTAACGTTGGCGTCCACAGCATCTTTGAAAAAATACGGTCATGATTCCACCAGCGTAAAACACACCAAACAGTGCATTTTTCGGATGGCATGGGCAGTTTTGAACGGTTTGCTGGTGCTCTTCACTCCAAATGCGGCAATTTTGCTTTTTTATCGTAGCATTCAACCAGAAATGAGCCTCATCGCTGAACAAAATTTGTCGATAAAAAGCGCGCATTTCTGCCAACTTTCTAGGCCCATTCACTCGAATTCGACGTTGTGGCCTCGTTAGTAAGTCTATTCATGATTATGTCCAAGCATACTGAGCATCTTCTCTTTTGACACCATGTCTGAAATCCCACGTGATCGTGTCAAAAATACTAATGCATGAAAATCCTAACCTCAAAAAGAATCACCCTTTATATAAAATATAATATGCATTTAATACTAGCGACGCCATTGTGTCAGACCTTATCAGCAACCTGTTTCATATTTTTTTTTGGCTGGCAATAGTTAAGTTGTGCTCATATATTTCTGCTTACTACATGCCTGTCTTACATATATATCGAAATTTAATCGCTGAAATTTCAGCAATGCCGGCAAATATAAGGGAGTATACCACTATTAGTAAAATGATAAAAAGATTGCAGTTCTGTTTTCATCGCGCACTGTGGTATATGAGAGCTTTATCTAAATTCTGAATCCGATAGGAACAAATTCCCTACACATTTATAATAGAATGTCAAAGCTCATGCGCTGCGCAAACTACCAAGTTAATGGTGGCTGAGTAAAAGAATATTGAAATGTTCTATCACTAATTTCCAAAATCAGGCTACACTACATATAGTATGGGAGCTGTATCTAAATTCTGAACTGATTTGGCTGATATTATGCAAAATTTACGGAACTCAGCATTGTGTGAAACTGAAAAAAGATCGTGCATAAACCACTGCTCAATTGCTACCAGCATCGGGGCGAATTATATAACCCCGATCACTTTTTTTTGGGGGGTTCAATGACAAATACTGTGGTTGAAAGGTATTTTCAAATACAAATAAAGTAGCAATTATTATACTACGCTGCTTGAATATGCGCCCCAGGCAAAGCCTTCATTTAGTACATAAAAGCCTTCCCATATCAGAATACCAAAGTATTAACAATGTTGTGACCCAGCTGGAATATTGAGCGTTCATTCATACTGATCTATGACTTTGACACCGAAAGTAATGCGCGTATTTACTTGTTTGACTTTTTTCCCCACTGAATCTATTTTATTATGTGTTGACAATTCTCGAGAGTCGTCTGTGCTATACGTATCACATTAAATTAATCTCTCATTACGTCTGCGACAAAACTGTTAGGGCGAAACCGTTAAGCAGTGGGCCTGGGTGAACACTTCTGAGAGTTTATCACTGTTTTGTCATTCTCATTTCAGCCACCTCAGCTACATATTTCACGTTATTGTAGCTGTTGCGTAGCGCTTTAGTTAAATATAAGTAAATTTATTCATAGAAAAATAATATGATGGTTGAAATGATTTTCTTTCTATTTCAGATTAATAGCTGCGTTATCGGATCGGCAACCAGCAGCGCACAATAGAATTCGTTGTGCAAGCGCAAATATTGCAAACGTGCGAATCGGTTACTTAGTCTCAATGATGAAAATGTACAACAATGTAATGAAACGTTGCAAGACTATCAACACAACTCAACCATCTCCACACGGTAACGCCGCACACTTATGGTTGATGGCATCCTCAGACAGACTAAATCCTTCATATGGAGCCAATATAACATGTTCAACCCACTTACCAACGAATTAAGATTCTACATGACTGATATGTCCATTTGATGTGTACGGCAAGAAAATGTTGCACGCTCCTGTGAGTGAATGCCACCGCAAGCCACGCACTACTACTACAAATATTAGATGGTGGCCAATTAGAAGCACAAATTGCTATCATCAAACGAGAGTACCACCACAACACAGCACAATAAATTTATCCTCCAGGTACACAAAAAAACAAACCTCAAAATTAATAAAACACAAACAATCATCCAACATCAACAACTTCAAACACAAACCGTCCACAACCTCACCACCAATCTCCCCAAGATCCGCGCAAACAACACAACCAAAACACAGCAGACAACCACAACCAATCGCATTATCATAACTATTGACTAATCGGTAAATTCGTCATCATCCTCCTCCTCTCCCAAATGTTTGTAATCAACGCCACAGTCCAGACGCCAAACATAGACTACCACACTAATGTCAGGGATTCTATCAATGAGCCTCAACAGCGACATCCTAAAGCCAAAAACACATCAGGGACAACAGCCGACAATCGAAAATCTATGTCATGCGACTAATTCGTCACAACACCAAAAAGTGCTACAATACTGTAGCCGTACAGCTACTCCTTCTTCTACACATTGAGTGGCGGTCCGGGCCATAATAAGGATTCATAATAAACAAACAAATTCCAGCGCTCGATACCTCGCACCCATGGCACACGTACCTATAACAATAAAACACTCAACATTAGTTCATCAGGCCAACAACAACAAACTCTACACAAACGCCGTAATTATGGAGCACATGAAAATGCCCTTCTTCACCAGATATCGGTCTGGATCGAATCCGGGAGCACAAAAGTCGTTTGGTGGTGGTGGCTCATCGACTATGCGAACGTAAGATCAGTCAATCTAGTCGAGAGGTGGAAAAGATTCACAGCGCAACAAAACCACAATCGGGACAGCGCTCAACCACAGCTGCTCCCCATCACGTTTCTCAACCAAATAACAGCTTTCACCAACGGTAATACAAATGAAGCCCAAACAAATATCCTACAAAGTGGACTCATCGAGGAAACAAAGTACAGGCCAAACAAAGCCAAAAACAGGATCAACAAACCAGCTATGAATCGCACGCCGAAATTAAAAAACTACACCAGAGCCTTAATTAATTTGGCTTCCACAGCAACGGCTACCAACAACAAGGCACCGATCAACTCCTCAGAAGGGCAAGCTATTGTTCACAAGTACTGCACCAGCTCTCCCTGTGGTGCGGTATCGTCCACATCTGGCACACCGAGCTAGTCAAATACGTAACATGAGCAATTCGATAACTTCAACATTGTCAAGTACCGGGAAGTTCATTTCTGCTTCCACTGCCAACTATTCACAAAAACCTATTGCTAAAGTTGCGTCCCTTGAGAGTGCCTCTCATCGACTGTACAGCAGTTGCTGCCTGCTGCTTTATGCCAGCAGTAACACAAATCTTCTCCATTT
>PGFW01004101.1:13010-23568 GCA_003123925.1 Haematobia irritans
GGACTTCTTATTCATATGATATGTGTAGTAGGTTTTGTACTGAGTGGCCTTTGTAGTGGAAACGCTAACGTTGACATGATTGCGAAGGTTGTTCCCTTAATCGAATGGTTGGTTTCGAATCCTTAAAACAGAAATTTCTCCGGTTAGCAACCACCGACGTTAATTTTTGTGTAACGGTAAGATTTGAATTCGAATATTTTTATTTATTTTATGTATACCCTATAAAAATCTCTAAGTTTTTTAGGACTGTGGGAAAAAGATTAAAAATCTATGATACGTGGGCTTGCAAAGTCGAACGAAAAACATTATAGTTTTATTCTGATTTAACTAACTAACTTTTAGCGGCTAACTTGAAATTAATACTCTTCTTTAGGAAAACTACTATACTCAAAAAAAAAAGTTAGCCCTCCAGGATTTAACAATATTTTATTTCATGGGAATTATTAGGCGTTAGGAAAATTCCTGACTTAATATTTTTTTATAGAAATTAACTAAAAAAGGGGAAGATAACTGAAGCATAAATTAGTTTTTCCCACAAAATATTTCAATGGGAGATTTTTCCCAATACTTTATTTTAAAGGCCGAATTTGGAAACTTAATTTGTCGTTAACACTGATGTTTTGAAGACTCTCATAGAACATGAAGAAAACACTAAAAGAAATACTCTTTGGAACCGGGCATGAGTTTCATAGTCTTTAGTGTTGATCTGGTGGAATTAGATAATTTTGGTCTTATATGTTAACTTCTTTATGGAAATTACATACACTCAAAATAAATGAGGCCCTCTATTGCACTAAATGCAATTTAACTATATTTTAAATCATGGAATTATTATTTGATGAGAGAGTTTCCTTTACTCAAATATTTGTTGTCGTACTTTAGTTTAAATGAACTAAAACAAATTATACACAAATGAAGCATAAAAGATATACTAAATTCGTACTTCTTACAAAAAAGTTCATTGACATAATTTTTTAAATTTGTAAATTTTACTACAAATGCGCTCATCTTGAACTTTGTATCGACTAAACACATTCTTGCAATTTTGAACTCCAATTTTTTCCTTCAAGCTAAAAAATTTGTCGCGCTGATTTCAGCGTTTGCAATGTTTAGGTATAGTGACAGCCCGATATATTTCAGGCTCACTTGGACTAATCAGTCCATTGTGATACCTTAGTGGTGAACTTCTCTCTTATCACTGAGTGCTGCCCGATTCTATGTTAAGCTCAATGACAAGAGACCTCCTTTTTATAGACGGGTCCGAAGAGCGTTCCACATTGCAGTAAAACCACTTAGAGAAGCTTTGAAACACTCAGAAATGTCACCAGCATTACTGAGCTGGAAAATCCGCCCTGTAAAACTTTTTTGGTGTTTTGGTCGAAATTGGTTTGAAGCCTGCGACCCTGTGTATGCAAGGCGGGACACGCTAACCATTGCAACACGGTGGCTCCCGTCCGTTTGTAATACGTGTTTAGTTAAAATTTTCTAAAAATAATTTAAATTTTCTAAAATTAACCAAAATTGATCTTCATGGTAGGTGCACTATTTTTTCAATGTACCAGAATTATTCTTCCCAATTTGATAACGAAACTTTTTCAAACATTTATTTTAAATACAACACTGTAAATTTCTGTTCGCTTCAACTCAATCTTCAAATCATTTACACCGACAAAAATCTTTCTTAATATGAAGTACATATTGTAAAAAAATATGACACAAAATTTGCACAATAGTAGGCACAAACTTCAATAAAAAGAAGGAAATTTTAATTAAAATAAAATTTATGATCCTTGATTTAATATACAATTTGGAACATCATAGAGATAAAAAAGCTTCAAATATAGAGTAAGATTAGGCTCATTTTACATTTTTTTATTAAAAACATTTTTACTTTGAAGTATTCGTTATAATTTGATTTTTTAAAACCAAATCGTTTACAATTAAAATTTTAGAAAAATATTGGATTAGAAAATTTAAATGATTCAACAATTTTTATTAAATTTAAATTTTTTAATTGGCTAATAGTTTTTTTGTTAATTTTGGTAAATTGTACTAGATGGTGGTGCGCGTGACCACGAAATTGTCGTTCATGGCGTGAATCACGTGAGTCATGAACAAAATCTGAAGCAACTTTCGCGAATGGGACTGAAAACAAATATGTCGTGCGTGAGTAATAAAAATCGTTTCGTGAATAAAATTTCTGCAAAATCACGCTCACGAAAAAAAGATTTAATTCTTACTCGTAAGTTAACTGAAATTACGTTAGCTATCGAACTATATTCTATTCATGAATTTTGTTGCCTTTGCCCATTCCCGGTTGGAAAATGACGTGAGTCTCGTGAATCGTGCGTGAGTCTTTAAAAGTAGTTCGTACGTAATTGAAGACAAAAAATATATTTTTTTGTATACGTGAATAGCTTTGCTTACATATCTCGAAAAAAGAATGAAAATCAATACCGAGATGGGAGATCAAAATCTTTGGATTTTTCGCGATATAGTTTTTTTTTCTAATTTATTTTAGTTTTAAATATACTCTCTTTAAAAAAAAAGTTAATTGTTTTTTAACTTTTAAATTAATTCCCTGAGGAAGATATGTCTCGAAATATGGATAATTTAAATAAAATGTACAACTCAACAAAAACAACAAACATCTGTTTTTATTCCACAGTTTGAAGGTCAACAATAATAACAATTTTAGTTAATTTTAAAAAATTAGATAAATTTTAGAAAAGAAAATACAGTTTATTGAGAAATGCAGATGTCACGTCGATTTCACAAAAATAAGTTAAATAATTTTCGACAAGTTCAAGAAAATTTATTAGGCAAATTTATTTTTCACTTATTAAAGGAAATTTCGTAGTTTGAAGGGAAAAAAATTGATGGGCGCATTATTTGTAAAATTTACAAACACACGGATTTAGTTAATCTTTATAATTCATTTGCCGTATAATTTTTTCCTCTGTTTTAGTTAATTTAAAACTAATGTTACCCAAAAATGATTAACGTTCATGGGAACTTTCTTTAAACGCTAATAATTCCATGAACTAAAATAGAATTAATTCGCTCAATTTAAAAATTACTTTTTGTATTCAAAGATAAATTAGAGATGCAAATTTTAAATATTAGATTTAAGAATTAAATTAAAGGAAACATATTTAAACGACGAATATAAACACTGAAAAAACAAGTGAACCCACCAGGAAGAAAACTTTTGATTAATTTTAGAAAATTTTGAATATTTTTAGAAATTTTTAACTAAACAGTATTACAAGCGCTGGCATCGCGCCGATATCACAAAAATAAGTAAATATTTTTCGACAAATTCAAGAAAATTTATTAGACATATATAATTTTTTTCACTTTTTAAAGAAAATTTTGTAGTTTGAAGGAAAAAATTGGAGTTCAAAATTGCAAGAATGTCTTTAGTGACATACGAAGTTCATCATGGACGCTTTTGTAGTAAAATTTACAAATTCGAAGAAATAATGAACTATTTTATGGCAAATACGAATTTAGTAAATCTCTATCCTTAACTTGTGTATAATTTTTTCCTGTATTTTAGTTCATTTAACTAACGTACGCAAAAAAATTATTACACTGAAAAAACAGTGAACCCTTTTCTCCATTGCAAAATGAAACTAAACTGTAGTAAATTGACCATGATTTAGCCCTTAAGATTTTTTTCAACTTGTCTAGTTTATAATTCTCTTAAATTTTAGTTCATCTATAACATTGTATTTTAGTTGATTTTTACAACACCATAAGATTTATATACCCCTACCAAGTTAAAAAGTCAATATTAGTTTGGTTTACTTGCTTATTTTGTGGGAAACCCGATAATAAAAATTGGTTAACAGTCTCTTTAAAATGTTGGCAACTAAACTATTTTTAAATCAATCCTTCCACAGTACAGAGAAATTAAATAATTAAAGGAACAACAAACCGATTTATTATTATGAAAATTTTCATACATTAAAATTAAACTTTCTTTAAGGCAAAAGTACTTTATTATAAAAACTTATGATGAAAGTTTTTAATACAATGTTTTTGGTGAATAAAAATTATGATCACGTGGAACAGAGAGTAGTTCATTTGAACTCGCTGTTTGGACATTTTGACTTATCCTTTTTTTATTCATCGTAGGTATTTCTTTAACATATCTTGCTGGAAAAAAATGGAAGCAATAATGAAAATTGTTAAAAATGAACACCATGTAATGAAATATAATTTTTTAATTCTTCATTTTAGCTTGTAACTTACCATATTTGGGGGCATTTTATCAAATGGTGTCAGGAATTCAAATTTTCTTTGGAAAACGTATCTCATAAAATTTGTACCTGAAACAATTAGAGAAATAATGAAGTATTCTATATAAACTCATAAAACTGTGTTGTTATCGTTGTGAAGGATATAATAAAATAAATATTCTAGTTGAAAGAAAGACAAAGTTTTAATATCAAAAACTTACATTCTCTATTAAATTGTACGCTGAGGGGAAATATAAAAAGTTGTTCCAAATTTATTAGTGTTACTCTGAAATTAAATATTTATTTTTTACATTAATTAAAATTATTAAATAGGTTTCCAAAGAATCTAATGAAAAAATAATAATATGCATAAAAATATTGTGGTTAACCCTAGAAAGTCATCATTCGTCAAAATGACGACACGTAATTTAATTTTCGATTTAAAATGAATTTTAGTCTAGTTAATGAATTTTATTGGGAAATGGTAAGTTTAAGTTATACTAATTCGACCGTTTTATGAATTTTTGTTTTATACTACTTAAAACCAAATTGAATAAGAAAATAAATTCAAGTTTGGTTCACTTTTTCGCTCACGATGAAAATTATAGCGTCTGGAAATGAGCCGTAGTAAAAATGACGAAGGATGACGTTAATGTACAAAAAATAAGGATGACTGTACAGGGTTAAAAGAAAGTTAAAGAATCCTTACCAATTCACTTTTTACAATCAAAGGAGTACTAAAAATGTTTCCAAATTTTTAAGAGGTTATTCTGAATTTAAATATTTGTTTTTTACATTAAAAATATTACTTTGGTTTCCAAAAAAATGGTTAAAGAAATACTAAAATAAGGTATTAAAACCTGTAATTTTGATGATAAAAAGGTAATAAAAACGTAAATATTCTAGTTGAAAGAAAGCCAATTTTTAAAAGAAAACTTACCAATTCTCTATTTTTTAAATTTGTTCGAATCCATCTGTAGTTGCTCTGAAATTAAATATTGCTTTTACAACAAAGAAAAACATTAAACTGCTTTCCAAAAAATTAATTAACAAATAATAATATACATAAAAAATATTATTTTTAAAAGAAAGCCATATTAAAAAAATACTTACCAATTTATGACTAAACTATACGCTGAGATATAACAAAAATTTTCCAAATTCATCTGGAATTGAATATTAATTTTTTACATTGAATAATGAAAATTTCAATACACTTTCAATTTCAACATATTTTACTAAATATTCTTAATAACTTTTTTCTAAACTACCGATAAAATATTAATAACTTTCATTTAAAAGGTTTAATAAACAAACACCAATATATGTCTCAAAAATCCAAAATATTCCATGCCTTTATATTCCTTTGTTGCATACCTGCTTAAAAGATGCAACAACCCACGCCAACGCCAACTATACAACTGAAGCATGCCAAACAAAACCAAGCAAAGCCAAAACATCCTACAACAACAAAAACACATGTGCCTTTATTGAAAAACAACACCTCATCCAGCCAAATAAACCATCCACGAATAACAAACACCAACACACACACACGCACAAACCACTAAATTAACAAAAATAAAAACAACCCCACGCTCATGTATACACAACACAACTCAAGTAACATCATCTTTACATTAATCACATTCCACTATTCCGATAAAGATCTCTGTAATATGCATTAGTTCATCGCATCTGCTGACAATTTACTCTAAGAATAATATTCGTAAAGGCACACCAGTTTATGAACGATGAAACGTTTAACTTAAAATTTGCGAAGAATTTTCATGAAATGTTATCTACCATTTTTGAAGAAAAATGTCTATAAATTTAATTACATGTGAACTAAAAAATATTTCATTGGGTTTTAATTTTTTTACCCAACAATTATTAACTTATAGGAAATTGTCAGTTAAGAAATTGCTATCCACTTTCAAGTCATGTTCGTAAAAAATATTTTCTCATACAAAAAAATCTTATAGTAAATTGCACTTATTATTTAGAAAGTACTTTACATTTCACAAGTAGTTTTATAGCATGACAAACGAATTTTTAACTACCAGTTAAGAAATTTTTTAAGGAAATTTCCATCGTATTTTGTAGGCCATGAACTAAACGATTGCTACTTAGAATTTGTAAAATTTCCTTTCGAGTAGTTAATTTTCGTTGAAGATACGAAAAATGAACTAAAACTCTGGAAAATTCTTGTAATAAATGATTGTAAAAATCTTCTTAAATTTACGAGCCACTTTTTTTTCTGTGTAGAGTAAATGGAAACTTTCACCAAATATAATAAGTTCATGAACTAAAATATAGTTAAATTGGCATTTAGTGAAATAGTGACGTTCACTTTTTTTTTGAGTGAACTTATTTCTAAATAAAATGTCTTTATTCTAAGAGAAATTTTGGCCTGGTAAAACTAGTGTTCATATTAGGTCTATAATTGTTTTATAGACTTAAAATCCACAATCTTTAAATTAAGACAGGAAAATACCAGCATTAAGGCCTTTATAACCACATCTATTCAACTATTTAAGTCCTGGTGGTGTATGGGAGTGTAACGCATATCAAACAAGAGGCCGATCTGCATGACTGTTGTTCTTGTATTTGTGTTTGTGCATGTTTTTGCCATTTGTATTCATATATGAACGGATATCAAACAATGGCTTAGTCTGACTGTCTTGAAAGAAGATATGGAGGTACAGAGAAGAGACCCTGGATGGAGTCCAGAGGAGCATTCATTCATCGTCGTACGGCGCTGTATTCTCAAGGCATTCATTCGTTCTGCTTCAATGCGGCTGATTCGTTTTGCGTGACTGGCGAAAGAAACATTTTCTTTTCCTTGTTTTTTTTTTTTTTCCTCTTCACTCTCGACATTTTTCCTTGAATGGAACTAAAATGGTTACACAGATTTTCGGAAGAGGAGCCCGATCTTGTCCATATGGACGTTTTTAAAAATGTAAAAATTCTTCAGCTTTGTTTTCATATTTGTCCACTGGTTCTCAATTAGATTCATGTCCGCGTTCTGAGTAGGGCATTATATAGCAAGTATTCTTTAAAAATATGGGACTCATACTTGGGGTCATTATTTTGGACAAACACAAATTCATCTTCCAGACCCATTTTTTGGGCAGATTCGGCCAAATTACTCTTCAGAATATTTAAATTATCTATTTTTGTCCAAATGCAAAACAATTTATTGACAGTTTATCGAATGAATTAGGAAATTTCCCTATAATTCTAACAAGTGTGTGTTTTCTTAAGTTTTTGAAAGGATTGCATACTTCTTAGTACGAATGAACTAAAATATTTTTCTATACCAAGTTGTTGTTTCGTATGTATGAAAAAAACTTTCTATTATAAAGGAAGTGCGGCCAATTATCATTTTATACAGAAATTTTACTAATTTGAAAGAAACATTTGGTTTATTAAGTTCGGTTTTTGTTTATTTTACGAATCGCCTTTGTTTATCGGTGAATAAAATTTTAAATCTTTTTCAGTTAGTCAAATTCTTAATACCGCAGCGCGAAGAAAATAAGTAATGAGGTAAAATTCCATGCCTTATTCTAGTTAATGAACTATTCCTACACTGCTTACAAGTTTAGGATTTTTTTTTATACTGAAAACGGAGTAAATTTTATTATTTTTTCACAAAAATTACTTAATGGAAATAAAATGGATAACTAATATTGGATGAAGATTTTTTCCTTTAGTTTTCGAAGGACTTTTTTCTGGGTGTAAATAGAGATGCAATTTTAACTTAGATTAAGAAATTAAATTAAGGAAACCTATTTAACACGAACGAATATAAACCTTATTTCTCAAATAAAATTTCTTTATTCTAAGAATTTTGGCCCGGTGTAAAACTAGTGTTCATACACTCAAGAAAAAAGTGAACTCTGCTATTTCAACTAAAAGGCCAACTTAACTTTATTTTAGTTTCATGGGATTATTATGTTTGGAGAAAGTTGCCTTTACTTTCAATAATTTTGGTTTACGTTAAGTTAAATTAACTAAACGAGGAAAATATAACTCAAATGAAGCATAAGATGAACTAAATTCGTGTATCCACAAAATTAGTTCAAGAAATTTCTTTAAAATTTGTAAAATTTTAACCAAAAGGCGTCCATCATGAACTTGTATGTCACTAAGACATACTTGCACAATTTTGAACTCATCGGCCCCCTCTCAAATCCTTACAAAGCTAAAATTTTCCTTTAAGAAGTGAAAAAACTTTAGTTATATCTAATAATTTTCTTGAATTTGTCGAAAAATATTTACTTATTTATGAACATCGGCGTGATGCCAACGTTTGTAATACTGTTTAGTTAAAATTTTCTACAATTAGTCAAAATTTTCTAAAATTAATTTCTAAAATATTCTAAAATTAAACCACAATCTTTAAATTAAAGACAAAATACCCACATTAAGGCCTTTAAACCACATCTATTCAACTTTTTAATTCCTGTGTGTGTATGGGAGTGTAACGCATATCAAACAAGGAGCCCATCATGCATGACTGTGTTCTTGTATTTGTGTTTGTGCATGTTTTTGCATTTGTATTCATATAGAACGGATATCAAACAATGGCTTAGTCTGACTGTCTTGAAAGAAGATATGGAGGTACAGAGAAGAGACCCTTGGATGGAGTCAAAGGAGCATCATTCATCATCGTCGTACCGCTGTATTCTCAAGCATTCATTCGTTCGCTTCAATGCGGCTGATTCGTTTTGCGTGACTGGCGAAAGAAACATATTTCTTTTCTTGTTTTTTTTTTTTTTTGTTAATTTTCCTCTTTACTTCGACATTTTCCCTGAATGGAACTAAAATGCTTATACAGATTTTTCGGAAGAGGAGCCATTTTGTGTGAATGTATGTGTGTGTGCGTGGAGGGGTTTTTTATATTTCAAGTGTTTACTTTGGGAACTTTTGGGGTATTCTTTAAAGAGAAAAAATGGGCGTGATATCTCAATAGTTCTCGAAATTCTTAGAATGTTTTTGTTTTTTGCTTTGTTTTTTGAAAATAACTACGAAGCGTATATAATATATTCATATATTGAACAAAAGGGATTAGTCGATATATTTGTCGGAATCAATTCAACTCTCATTAAATATATGGGCTTCATTCGATTGATCTCCAATTTTGGAATACAAACGAAACAAAATATGTTTCCATTCAAATGGTTTATATGGGAGTTATGCCCAAAAGAGGGCCGATATGGCCTATTTGCAATACCATCCGATGCCAAGCTTAACGTCGATAGCTACACTGAAAAACCAGGAACATTTATTAGACATAATTAATTTTTTTTTTTTGTTAACAAATGAAAAGAAAATTTTGTAGTTTGAAAGAAAAATTTGCAGTTCAAAAATGCAAAAAATGTCTTTAGAGTCATACGAAGTTCAAGATGGGAGCAAATTTTTACAAATTTAAAGAAATAAAGAACTATTTTGTGAGAAGTACGAATATAGTAAATCTTTTGTTCATTTTTGTATATTTTTCCCGTTGTTTAGTTCATTTAACTAACATCCGCAAAAAAAATATTAGACTAAAGGAAACTTTCTCCAAAACTAATAATTCCATGAACTGAAATAAAGTTAAATTGGCTTTAGTGAAATATAGGGTTCACTTTTTTTGAGTGTAGTTTTGTTCGGAAGTTAGCGTTATAAAACAAAAGTTGAAAGAAAAACAATTCCGATTTATTTCTGTTTAGGAAGATAAATAACAAAAAGAGTTAATTTCACTTAGCAAAAAAACATGTACGCAAAAAAAAAATAAATTAAAATTATTGGTTTAAACACTAAATATTACAAATTTTTAATATTTTGTATGGTAGCCCTTAGTGTTTACTACTACCTGGAGTCTTTTTGGCATTGAGTGGGGTTAAGGTTTTCGTCAAATTTACGGGAATTGAGCTCCATATATCCATATGGACGTTTTTAAAAATGTAAAAATTCTTCAGCTTTGTTTTCATATTTGTCCACTGGTTCTCAAATTAGATTCATGTCCGCCTTCTGAGTAGGGCATTAATATAGCAAAGTATTCTTTTAAAAATATGGGACTCAATACTTGGGGTCATTATTTTGGACAAACACAAATTCATCTTCCAGACCCATTTTTGGGCAGATTCGGCGCCAAATTACTCTTCAGAATATTTAAATTATCTATTTTTGTCCAAATGCAAAACAATTTATTGACAGTTTATCGAATGAATTTATATGGCAAAAGTAGGCTTGAAGTATTCTGTAACTTTATTGCATATGGAGGTTATTCTCTAATTATCTAATTTTTGAAAAGTCGATTTTCG
>PGFW01004101.1:25489-39991 GCA_003123925.1 Haematobia irritans
AGGGGGGGTTTATGTATATTTCCTTCAAGAAACATGAGGTTTTCAACGCCATTTGCATGCCGTCACTTTCCCACATACGTGGCTAACAGTATCTGTAATATTTTGTATTGCCCCTTTTTCTCCATTATTAACGACTCCTAACCAACGGCTAAACAATTACCTGCCACAATTAAGTTTTTAATTAAATTAAAATATTAATTAAACGTTTTCTTAGCTTGAATCAATCAAATTTGAAAATCAATTATATTTTAAATGAACAAATTAAAAAATTAATTGAAAGTGTCGATCCAATACATTTTTAATCAATTATATTTTTTATTGATGGTGGTTGATACTATCATTTTCGTGATTGAAGCAATTTCATTTACAAAATTAATTGAATCAATTAATTTTCTAAAATTTGTGAGTATTCGATTTATACTTTTTTCACATTCGCAAGCACCGTATGCCCGTTTGCCACTACATCGAAACTACTACCATCTATTTCTAAGTCTGAGGCTTTTTGCGGTTTTTCCGTCCTGTCACCTTTTTCCGAATTCTGATTTTAAGGGATTGTAAGAGAAAAGTTGAAATTTGAATACTTCCGGAATATTTTTTAAAGCATAAAAATGTATTGGTTCCATACAGTATAAATTGAATAGTATTATTACCATATAACTTAATAAATTCTTATAAAAGTAATTTATGCTTTATCGTGCCAGGCCGAAAATCACGTATATTTAAAAAACTAGTGATCCATGCAGGAAGGAAAATTTTGATTAGTTTTAGAAAAATTAAGTAAATTGTAGAAAATTTTAATTGAATTGCATTCAAACGCAGATGTCATGCCGATTTCACAAAAATGAGTAAATATTTTTCGACAAATTCAAGAAAATTTATTACACATAATTATTTTTTTCACATGTTAAAGAAAATTTCGTAGATTGGAACAACAAATGAAATTCAAGATGGGCGCAATAATAGTACAATTTATAAATGTTAAGAAATCCTGAACCATTTTGTGTGTTTCACGAATTTAGTAAATCTTTATGCTCCATTTGCGTATAATTTTTTCCCTTTCATAGTCCATTTAACTAACATACACAAAAAATTTATTAAGGACAAGAAAACTTTTTCAAAACTTAACAATTCCATGAACTGAAATAGAATCAAATTGATTTATGTTAAGTACCTTATAGGGTTCACCTTTATTGAGTGTAGTTTTCCCCCACTAGGAATTGATTCTGAACTTTTTATTTGCATTTTTTAAACAAATTGACAATTAATAAATGTAAAAATATCTAAAGGTAATATTTTTATGGAAGCTCATATTTATGGAAGCTCACATTTATATATTAGAATAACCCTTATTGGGAACGTTTACTTATTGCAAAAGCGACGCATAAAAATATAAACTAATAACACTTTGCTTTAGTAACTTGGAGTGGTTAAAGTTCTCACCAATGCACCCAGAGAAGGAATATGTCACCTCAAACATGTTTTAAGAGCAAAATGTGTTTTTTGGGTGGTGACCATGTAACATGGTTTTCGCAACAATGTTATTTTCTTGGAAATCATGTATCTGATTTCGGCAAGCAGGTTATATTTGACGACAAAATGACATTTTAGTGACAAACATGTTACATGGTCACCATACAAAAATAACATTTTGCTCTTGAAACATGTTTGAGGTGATCATACTATGATTATTTTCAGTTTCCCAAAAATGTTGGCGGGGATACATTTAGTAAAATAACTAACTCTTTGGCAGCCAGTAACTTGCACACGTATAAAAGAACCATGTTTTTGACGGTGTACTTTTAACTCTGGCTGACACATGTCTCGTGGTCATGTCACCATCCATCCGTCATTCAATGCCAAATTGTCGGCTGTCGTCATTTCCTATTAGACATCATTAGCATTGTCATATTTTTTCACATTTGTTTTCCCACTGAAACGGAAACGTCATAGCGCGGCCAGTAGATCTATGATTGCATCAATTTCATTCACAAAAAAATCTTCTCCGAAATTGGCGAAAACTGATGCAATTGTCACCAATGCAATGCCTATTTTTTGTATGACAAATATAAACACTGTAATTGTTTTTTAAACGTTTTCGTGCATCATTCATCAATCAACCATAAATGCAAGGATGCACTTGCATAAGTGAATCGATTTATTGGCTGATACATTCATAATTTTTTTTTTGCAATACTTTTACCATTATTTCAATGATTACGACAATTTTCACGGAAATCCATTAGAACTTTATTAACAAAAAATTGGATATCGAAAAGCTGGTTTAAGGAGAACGAATAGTATCAAGTGTATCGCAATTGTTTCGGATATATCATATCTCGTTATTTTACTTTTATTTAAATAAAATGAATTGTTCTTAAAATTTATTTAGTCAAATTAAATTAAACTCAATTACATTAAATGAAACAAAAATCAAATTTTACTAATTTTTAGCAGAACGGTAACAAGGACGACGAGTTCTTTCTGAGGGAGATTAAAATAGAAAAAGTCTAGGAAACTACTGTGGGAGAGTATGGGAATAGTTAGTGAAGCTGTAGTAAGCATGGAAAGACATCCAGATTTGAGCGCAAATCAGCGAATCCACGAATAACCATGTACACTAAAAATTAATTAAAATTTATTTTGTTAATTTATAGGTTTTTATACCCTTCACCACTATTGTGGTACAGAGTATAATAAGGTTGTACATTTGTCTGTCTGTTCATGTATATTTGTGTACAAAGTACAGCTCGCAGTTCAAATTTGGCGTAGGTTCTTATTTCGATTCAAAGACAATCCCTATTAATTTGATCGATTCAGATTTAGATATAGGTGTCACATATATTTACAGATTTGGTCATAATTGATATGCTTATTACCCGATCTTGTTCAAGTTTCGTACACTGTTAGAAAAATATGTTTTTCATATGTTCCGATATAACAAAAATGTGTGTCGGGCAGAAATTTAAAAAACACAATATATTCTATAGTGCAACACATGACATGTCCTAAACTAACACTAAATGGTTTGGGACATCTATTGTTATAATATGTTCTAGAATATATTTAATGTTGGGGGCATAATGTTTCATAAAAATCATATGTGTGAATGCAAACATATAAAGGGTGATTTGTTAAGAGCTTGATAACTTTTTTTTTAAAAAAAAACGCATAAAATTTGCAAAATCTCATCGGTTCTTTATTTGAAACGTTAGATTGGTCCATGACATTTACTTTTTGAAGATAATTTCATTTAAATGTTGACCGCGCGGCTGCGTCTTAGGTGTCCCATTCGGAAAGTCCAATTTGGCAACCTGTTTTCGAGCATTCGGCCGGAAGTAGCCCGAAAATTTCTTTCGAAGTTGACTTCCGAAGCTGGAATATGTTGCGGCTTATTTCTGTAGACTTTAGATTGACTGTAGCCCCAAAAAATAGTCTAAAGGCGTCAATCGCATGATCTTGGTGGCCAACTTACGCGGTCCATTTCTTGAGAATGAATTGTTCTCCGAAGTTTTCCCTCAAAATGCCAATAAGAATCGCGTAAGCTGTGTGGCATGTAGCGCATCTTGTTGAAACCACATGTCAACCAAAGTTCATTTCTTCCTTTTTGGCAACAAAAAGTTTGTTAGGCATCGAACAGATTAGAGATCTGCCATTCACTCGTAACGTGCGTCCAACAGCAATCTTTGAAAAAATACGGTCCAATTGAATTCCACCACGCGTACAAACACAACCAAAACAGTGCATTTTCGGGATGCCATGGCAGTTCTTGACGCCTTCTGGTTCTCCTTCACTCCAAATGCGGCAATTTTGCTTATTTACTAGCCAATTCAACCAAGAAATGAGGCCTCATTCGCTGAACAAAATTTGTCGATAAAACATTCGAACCGAACACTGATTTTGGTAATAAAATTCAAAATGATTTGCAATGCGTTGCTCGTTAGTAAGTCTAATTCATGAATGAAATGTCAAAGCATACTGACATCTTTTCTCTATTGACACCATGTCTGAAATCCCGACCGTTGACTGTCAAATACTAATGCATGAAAATCCTAACCTCAAAAGAATCACCCGTTTATAAATTTACAAATATTAAAATTGACTAAAACATACATATGTTGTGATATTTTATTCAAAGCGACAGAGAGAGTATAGAGAAAGAAATAGAGATGGAAACCGGGAGAGTTGACGGAAGATATCAATATAACACAGCGAAAGAATCAAAAGAGAACAATTTCTGTGAAACTGCATGTTGTTTCGGAAAACTGTTTTATGATAAGGCCAAAAATGTGATATGCTTAAGTAAATATTATTTAATTTGAATAAAGAGAATAACATTCGGAACCAAGAGAATAGACATTGTATGTTTTCGCATTGAGAGCAGCATTTTATGTATGTGTGGACATGTGTTTTGTTTATCATTTTGGCATTATGGGCACAATTTTTTTCTTGTTTCGTTAAAAGAATTCTGGGGTCTTCATAAAAATAACGAAAGGGCACTATACTCTTTTTAGAGTTGGGACCAGTGTTGCCAACTCCCCAAGGCCAAAAAGCACCAAAAAAATATTATAAATTCTAACATACCACCTTCCACCACAAAATCGAAAATTAAATGCTCTACCTAAAAAAAAAAAAAAAAAAAAAAAAAAAAAAAAAAAACTTCCGAAGACGTATTAAGATGGGTATTAGATCGAGTTTAGCCGCTAAAATAGTCATTTTTTCACAATTACTTTTCTTTAATAAATCATTTTAAGGAATACAAACTTTGTGAAAATTTGCTTTTGGTTATTCCCCATCAAGTAATAATAAAATTTGCAGCAAATATGCATAATTTTATGCCCATTTTTACTGATATAGTTTTCACTTTAGCGGCAAAACTCAAACTTAGTACTCACCATTATGAACCGCTATTCAAGTATACACCTTGATCAGTTTTAATGCTTTCGTCCAATTCATTTTGATCAGTGATGTTTTTCACCTTTCAAAATATTAATATATGCAAGGAGTCTATTGCTTATTTCATTTGTGCGTGCTTTTGTGAATTTAGTACAAACGTTTTTAATGACATCTTTACCAAATTCAAAAATTCGACACTCATCGCTCGACTTTCCTACAGAATACCCTAAATAACAATATTAATTAAAAAATAATTCAATACCAACTTCCTAACAATCAAATTCTATATTTGGCAATAAATTTGAGTTTCTTCGGCTCTTGAAAGTCTAATCAAAATTTTTGTATCAATTAAACTTAATACTGTTCAAAATAAAAAGCACCAAAAGCACTAAATGAAAATGCCAGAAAGCACCAAGTTGGTGCTTTTTTGAAAAGGCACCAAAAAGTCAATTTGGTGCTTTTTAGAAATCAAAAAGCACTAAATTTGGTGCTAAAAGCACCAAATTGGCAACACTGGTTGGGACAGTAAAATGAAATAAGGAGGAAATAGTGAAAAATTACACAGTAAAATGTATAAAAACAAAGTTTAGTTCCTCTTTATTAATAAGTAGTCCACTGTTCACGCCTAAATAAATTTATGTTTATATTATAAAATTATTTGTGTGTTTATACTCGACTCCACGTTCTTCTTTTGTTAGAGTTTTTGAATTCCTTCCAAATTTTAAAGTTCTGTACCAACAACAGTTTTTTGTTACAAAATTGTTATTTTTGCAATAAAAAAATAATATTTTATCCAAAAATCAGTCAATTTCGTTTATATCAAGCACTGTTATACTGAACTATAAAATCTTAATAACCCACATTTCGAAGTTCATTATAAAAATTTAAATTATAGTATAAATATAAATTTTTGTGTAAGGTGTTCGTCGGAGCAGGGATTGAACCCACGACCCTTTGCATGCAAGCCAGAACACATGCTATACCACTGATCCAAACGTGGAGACAAATGTAATGTTTCTGTTAAATAATCTTTATGTTTGCATGGGCTCGTGGGCGCTGCAAACTAATGCTAATATAATATTAACTTATAACGATAATTATCTACTGGTGACCCTATAACAGCTCGTATTCCTAGTGGATAGTGTGTTGCTTAAAAGACTGTATGGTCCTCGGTTCGATTTCGTGGCAGGCGAAAAGTAAATTTATAAAAAGTGAAATATAATTTCTTCAACATTAATTTTTGTATTAACATGAAAAAGGTGCCAAGAACTAAAATATTTCGTGGAAGTGAAAATATAACGAGTATGTTTAGGCAATGAGCACAAATCTTCTTTGGGAAAAATTCTTCCAAAGCATATAATATTTTTGGCTCAAAATGCTTCCAAACATATAATTATGTTAACATAAAACAAACATATAATGTTTGGCAGTATCCTCAATAATAATAATGTGCTTAACTGCAAAAATATGTTTGAAACATATGTTAAAGAAGCGATTTTTTTTTTGAAGGGTGTACATTCAACATTTTTTTAAGTCCTGCAAAACTGCAAAATTAAATCAAACAAATCGGTTTCATATTTAGGATAGAACTTCAGAGTCTCCTTGATTTGCTGGCAAATTAATCAAAAAAAGAGTAAAACTGATTGGTATCATCAAAGTATTGCAAATTTTTTGTTAAAAATCGGGTTTCGATTTGATAAAGCCTCCTAATATATGCTTTCCCACAAACACGCGTATGCAGTGGCGATTAAATGCTGGAAGGCTTAAAATACCGTTTGGTGTTTTTGTTCAAAAAAATATAAAGCAATCACACTATTAATCGTCTTAATCTCCATCACAAATATCTTTGTTTATGAATGTGCAATATAATTTAAGAGGCTTTGCAAAGATTGCACTGAAAAAAACAAAACATTTCCGATTCCAAAGATTCGGTCCGACACGGCACATGTTTGGACATGGTGCGCATCCAGTTTTAATGCTTGTACCCTAGAACATGTTAATTGCCCGAAAACCATGTATTTTGTCTTTGTAAAAATAGTTTTCGAGAGCGGAAGAAAAAATGTATGGTGGGCAATAAAGCATTTTGAATGTGTTCTCAACTAACCGCAAACTGTTCTATCATTTAAATGATAGAATTTGAGACAATTTAAAAAATGGTCGGGAAAATCATGTAACTGACCATGTCATTTTTTTTTTACTTTTTTACAGGGAAAAAAGTATTTTTTATAGGTTTAAGTAAGACATGTCTAAGAACATTACATGGCCATAAAACCAATTTTAATTTTTTAACTTTTTTTGGCAGGCGAAAAAGAATTTTATAAAAAAGATTGAGAAGGTACTACACGATTTTCAATTTTGCGCGTCAGCCGTGTGTTGATTGTTTCCTTGGAAATGGACGGAGAATACGGATTTACTGTTTTGTGTTAATTTATTTATTCAGAAGTGGCACGTGGTTTTATGTGAACACAAAAAAGGAAAGTGTAGTTGAAAAAAACGTACCTGTTTTTTGTTCTGCATTTTGATATATGGAATAATTTATTTTTATTTGCAGTTACAGCAGCGTTTGTTCATTTGCACGACGCAAATATGGAATGATTACTTATTATTGAAATAGAGCCAAAATAGAGTGTGTAAAAATATGTGATGTTTGCTTGCACGACATAGTAAATACAAATAAACAATGAATTAGTTTATAAATAAACAAAAACAAATCAATAATGTTAATTTTATCTTTTCTTTTCTCAAGTGGCGTCCTTTTTTCGACTATGATTTTTTTTTTCATAAAGATCAAAACATTTTAGTTTGTGACCATGTTCTTTTAACTACACAGAAAAAAAATGTCTCGCAAAATTTAAGAAAGATTTTTACAAAAATTTTTACAAGAAATTTCCAGAATTTTAGTTCATTTTTTCGTATCTTTAACGAAATTAACTACTCGAAAGAAATTTTACAAATTTTAAGTACAAATCGTTTAGTTCATAGCCTACAAAGATACGATGGAAATTTCCTTAAAAATTTTTCCTAAACTGTAGTTTAAAAATTCTTTCGTCATACCTATAAAACTACTTATGAAATTGTATAAATACTTTCTAAATAATAAATGTGAAGTTTACTATAAAGAGTTTTTTGTTATGAGAAAATACTTTTTTTACGAAAATTGAACTTGAATAGCGAATAGCAATTTCTTAACTGGCAATCTTCCTATTAGTTAATAATAGTTGTACAACATTTTCAATGAAATATTTGTAGTTTCACATGTAATTAAATTTATAGACATTTTCGTCAAAAATGGGTAGATATCATTTCATGAAAAGTTTTTGCTAATTTTAAAGTTAAACGTTTCATCGTTCTTATACTGATATGCATTTAATGAGTAATTGTTTTTAGAGTAAAATTGTTGGACAGAAATGCGATGAACTAATGCAATAGTAACCGAATCTTTCTCGTCAAAGTGGAATAATGTTAAATGTGAAGGGATGATGTTACTTGAATTTTGTTTGAAGAGTGAGAGCATGCAATGCAAAATGAGAAATGGTAGCGAGTGATGGGGATGTTGTGTATATCTTGAAGACTGGGTTGTTTTTATTTTTGTTGTTTTCAGTGGTTTGTGTGTTGTTTATTATTCGGATTGTTTATTTGTCTGGAGAGGTGGTTGTTTTCAATGAAAGGCACATTGTTTTTGTTGTTGTAGAAATGATTTTGGTTTTGCTTTGTTTTGTTTGGCATGCTTCAGATGTATAAGTTGGCGTTTGGCGTGGACTGTTGCCCCTTTTTTAGCAAAGTAATGTAACAGGGAATATAAAGGTATGGAATATTTTGGTTTTTTGAGACATATAATTGGTGTTTGTTTATTTAAAAAACTTCTAAAAATGAAAAGTTATTAATTTTTAGCGATGAGGTGTACAATGCGAAGTGAATGACGGTAGCTTAGAAAAAAGTTATTAAAATGTTAATATTTAGGAGCAAAAGCTGAATGGAAAGTATATTGAAATTGTTTTATCTAATTTTAATTTTTTTATTCAATGTAAAAATAAAATATTCGAATTTTCAGAGTAACTCCAGATGAATTTGGAAAAATTGTTTGTATAACCGCCAGCGTATAGTTTACATATAGGTAAAGTGTTCTTTTTATCAGATGTGGTTTTCTTTTTAAAAATAATATTCTTTATGTTTTATATTATTATTTGCATAATGTTATTATTATTGGTTTTATTTTTTTAACCAGTTCATGTTTTCATTTGTTGTAAAAAAATATTTTAATTTAAGAGAAACCCCCAGATGGATTCGGGCAAATTTTTATATTTCCCTCAGCGTATAATTTAATAGAGAATTGTAAGTTTTCTTTTAAAAAAATTGGCTTTCTTTTCACTAGAAATATTTAGCGTTTTTATGGCCTTTATTATCAAATTACATGTTTTTAAATACTTATTTTAGTTAAATTACTTCAAATAAATATTTTGGAAACCAATTTTAATATTTTAATGTAAAAAACAAATAATTTAATTTTCCAGAATAACAAGCATTTTTTATGAAGTTGGTAAAGCTTCTTAACATTCTTGGAAAACCAATTAATGTTTTTTATTTAATGTAAAAAAATAAATATCTAATTTCAAAGATGTAACTCAAATGAATTTCCATAACTTTTTAACTCACCGTAACAATGTAATAGAGATTGGTAAGTTTTAATATTAAAACTTTGTGGCTTTCTTTTAAACAAGAATATTTATTGTATTATGTCCTTCACATCGATAACAAACACAAATATTATGCAGTTAAATATAACATATTACTTTAATTCATTATTTCCTCTAATTGTTTCAGTGTACAAACTTTATGAGGTACGTTTTATCTAAGAAAAGTTTGAATTCCTTACATCCATTTAAATAAAATGCCCTCCAAATATGGGTAAGTTACAAGCTAATTTAAAGAGCTTAAAAAATTATATTTTATTACGATGTTAATTTTTAACATTGTTCATTATTACCTCCATTTTTTTAGCAAGATATGTGGAAAAATATACTTACGAATGAATAAAAAACTAAGGAAGTTAAAAGTCCAAAAAAGCAGTAAAATAATACACTTTGCTTGTTCCACGTGGTCATAATTTTTATTCACAAAAACATGTATTAGAACTTTTCATCAATAAGTTGTTATAAATAGTACTTTGCTTAAAAAAAGTTAATTTTAATGTATGAAAATTTCATAATAGCAAAACGGAAATTGTTGTTCCTTTAATTATTTTGATTTCTCTGTACTCTGGGAAATAATTGATTAAAAATAGTTTCAGTCGTCCGACATTTAAAGAGACTGTTAACCAATTTTTTTATTATCGGGTTTTCCCAAAAAATAAGCCAAGTAAACCAAACTAATATGACTGTTTTTAACTTGGTAGGGGTATATAGAATCTTATTGTGCTGTTAAAAAATGAACTAAAATACAATGGTTTATAAAGATGAACTAAAATTTAAGAAGAATGATAAACTAGACAATTGAAAAAAATCTGAAGGGCTAAAATCATGTCAATATTACTACAGTTTAGTTTCATTTTGCAATGGAAAAGGGTTCACTGTTTTTTCAGTGTAGGAGCCAAAAACATTTTAAATGAATACGCATAACATTTTTTAAATCGTGGACCCCATTGTCTTTTTCATTCAAACAAAAATATCTTGTATCAATATAATAAATTTTAGATAGGACAATTATATTTGTCTTTAGAACCATGTTTCACTGAAGCCAACATGGTTGCAGGTTAAAATGTTACATGGTCCCGAAAAATAGCTCCTATCATATTATTTTGGCTCTTTCGAAAATGATTGTGACAATCATGTTTCCGTTCTCTGCGTGTATATTAATGATTTTGGTATTAATCCGAATCCAAAGCGGAAAATTGGACCTAAAGGAATACACTGAAAAAACAGTGAACCCTTTTCATTGCAAAATGAACAAACTGTAGTAATATTGACGCATGATTTAGCCTTAAAGATATTTTTTTCAACTTGTCTAGTTTATAATTCTCTTTAAAATTTAGTTATCTATAATCATTGTATTTAGTTCAATTTTACAACACCATAAGATTTAAATGATACACCTGCCAAGTTAAAAAGTCAGTATATTTTGGTTTAGCCTCCTTATTTTTTAGGGAAACCCGATAATAAGAAGGTGTTAAGCAATCTCTTAATAATGTCGACGACTTAAACTATTTTTTAAATCAATCATCCACAGTACAGAGAAATTTAAATAAAATTAAAGGAACAAACAACCCGTTTTTAAAAAAACTGATTATGAAAAATTTTCATACATTAAAATTCAACTGCTCTTTAAGCCAAAGTAGACTGTTATTTATGAAAAACTTGATGATGAAAGTTCATTAATACAAATGTTTTTTGTGAATAAAATATGACCACTGTGGAACAAGAAAGTAGTTTATTTTAACCATCCTATTTGGACATTTTGACTTTTCCTTAGTTTTTTTTAATTCATCGTTAGTATAATTCACTGATATCTTGATGAAGAAAATGGAAGGAATTAATGATAAATTGTTAAAAATTAACATGTAATAACTAATAAATTTTTAAAATCTCTTTAAAATTAGCTTGTAACTTACCATTTTTTGGGGCATTTTATTAAATGGTGTAAGGAATTTACACTGTTTTCATTAGATAAACGTACCCCAATAAAGTTGTACTCTGAAACAATTAGAGAAATAAGAATAAGTAATATATTAACTCAATAAAACTGCGATGTTATCGAAAATGTGAAAGGACATAGAATAAAATAAATATTCTTAGTTAAAAGAAAGCCAAGTTTTAATATAAAAAACTTACCAATTCTTCTATTACATTGTACGCTGGGTAAAAAAGTTATCGAAATTCATTTGGGGATACTCTGAAATTAAATATTTATTTTTTACATTAAATAGAAAACATTAAATTGGTTTCCAAAAAATCTAATTAAAGAAATAATATGCATAAAAAAACTAAATATTCTGGTTAAAAGAATGTTAAAGAAAGCTTACCAATTCATAAAAATGTTTCCAAATTGTTATTCTGAAATTAAATATTTGTTTTTTACAATAAAAATATTAAATTTGTTTCCAAAAATATTTGATTAATGTAATACTAAAATAAGGTATTAAAAACATGTAATTTTGATAATAAAAAGGTCATAAAAAATGTAAGATATTCTAGTGAAAAGAAAGCCAAATTTTAAAAGAAAACTTAACGCACTTCTCTATTAAATTTACCTGAGAGGTATATAAAAATATGCCGAAATCCACCTTGGGGGTTGCTCTGAAATTAAATATTGTTTTTTACCAAGAAAACAATGAAACTTGTTAAAAAAAATAATAATTAATAAATTAGCAAATAATAAATATTACATAAAGAATATTTTTTTTTTTAAAAGAAAACCACATTGAAAAAAGAACTCTTACCTATTTATTATTAAACTAAACCCCAAATTCATCTGAGTTAACTCTGAAAATTGAATATTTATTTTGTACATTGAATAATAAAATATCAATTAGAATAAACAATGTCAAAATATACTTTCCAATTTTGCAGCATTTTTCCTAAATGTTCAACATTCTTATTAACTTTTTTCTAAGCTAACCGATCATCACTTCGCCATCGTACATCCTCATCGCCAAAAATATTAATAACTATCATTTCATAAGTTTTAATAAACAAACAGCATATATGTCTAAAGAAAACCAATATATCCCATACCTTATATTCCCTTGTTAACATACTTGCTAAAAAAGATGGCAACATGCCCACGCCAAACGCCAAACTATACAAAACTGAGCATGCCAAAAAAACCAAGCAAACCAAAACATTCCTACAACAACAAAAGCAACATGTGCCTTCATTGAGAAGAACAACACAATCATCCAGTCAAATAAACCAGAATAAATAAACACACACCACGAAACCACTGAAAGAGAACAAAACAACCCCACGCTCAGATATCACAACATCCCCATCACTAGGCACCATTTCTCTATATTGCATTGCATGCTTCACTGCTCAAAAATTTTCAAGGTAACATATCTTTAGCATAAAACTATATTCCACTTGACGAGAAAAGATCTCTGTACTATGCATTAGTCATCGCCTGTCCACAATTTTTACCTAAAAACAATACTCTTAAATGCATATCAGTATAAGAACGATTGAAACTTTAACTTACAACTTACAAAAACTCATGAAGAGTATCTAACCCAATTTTTTGACGAAAATGTCTATAAATAATGTACATGTGAACTAGAAAAATTTTTCATTGCAATTTTTTACCAACAATTATTAACTATAGGAATTGTCATAAGAATTGCTATACCACTTTCAAGTTCATTTTTTCGTAAAAAAAATATATTTTCTCAATACAAAAAAATCTTATGGTATTGCCCTTAATTATTTAGAAAATACTTTAAACATTTTCACAAGTAGTTTTATAGCATGAACAGAACGAATTTTTAACTACCAAAGTTAGGAAATTTTTTTAAGGAAATTTCCATCGTATTTGTAGGCCATGAAACTAAAAACGGTTTGCTAGAATAGAATTGTAAAATTTCCTTTCGAAGTAGTTAACTTTCCCGTTGAAAGATACGAAAAATGACTAAATTCTGAAATCTTGTAATAAAATTATTTAAAATCTTCTTAAAATAGAAGACACTTTTTTCTGTGTAGATTTAAGACCACAATTCTCCTTTAAATTTTGAGTTTTGCGTACTGATTGTTGGAACATATTTTAATTTATTCGTTTTCACCTTTTTTCTTTATGTGCTGTCAAAGTTCTTTTTAAAACATCTTAACAACAACTTGAATTTTCAAATTCAGGATCGACTTCAAGTAGAAACTTTGCCATGTTTCAAGTAAAAAAGTCTTTAAAATAAAGTTTTGAGAAGTCATCTGCCCTATTTGGAAAAGTTTTTTTGACTTTGTAGTCAGATATAAGGGTGATTCTTGTTGAGGTTAGGGATTTCATTGCATTAGTATTTGACAGATCACGTGGGATTTCAGACATGGTGTCCAAAAGAAAAAAAGATGCTCAAGTATGCTTAGACATTTCAAACCATGAATAGACTTTACTAACGAGCAACGCTTGCATAATCATTGAATATTTATTACTAGAAAAGTTGGCAGATAAATTCCGCTTTTTATCGACAAATTTTGTTCAGCGATGAGGCTCATTTCTGGTTGAATGGCTACTATAATAAGCAAAATTAGCCGCATATTGGAGTGAAAGAGCAAACCAGAAAGCCGGTTCAAGAAACTGCCCATGCATCCGTAAAAAAAAAAAAAATGCACTGTTTGGTGTGGTTTTGTAAAAGCTGGTGAATTCATTGGACCCGTAATTTTTTCAGAAGACTGTTGGACGCCAACGTTACGGTGAAGGCGATCGCTATCGTTTCGATGCTAACAAACTTTTGTTGCCAGAAAAATGGAAGAAACTGAACCTTGGTTACAATTGGTTTCAACAAGATGGCGCTACCATGCCACACAGCTCGCGATTCTATGGCCATTTTGTGAAGTGGATAAAACTTCGGAGAACAATTCATCTTCAAGAACATGGACGCCGGTAAGTTGCACCAAGATCATGCATTTGACG
>PGFW01004105.1:8749-22892 GCA_003123925.1 Haematobia irritans
ATTTTCCATGGTTTCAGTGGGGAAACTGTAGGGACGAAGGCATCAATATGGAAACTCTAATTCTCAGTGAAGGAACTTTAAGCCAGAAGTAGACCCGAAAATCTCCGTGGTTCAACTGTAGTAAGGAAGGTATCAGCGATGCAACTATTTGTCCGTACATCTTAGTGCTGAAACTGTATGCAAGAAGGGTTCATTGGTGGAACAATAGGCTTGTGTCTGCCTTTTACCGTATTCCCGAAAATCTATTACATAGCTGCCAACAGAAAAATATTATGATGTCCAAAGTTCCAGACAGTGTCTTCCTCAAGTCTGCCTGTTGCAGCACAACGTCAACAATAAAAGCGAAATGGCCAATGAAGTTCTCCCTATCTCCTATCAATTAAGAAATTCTAGTTTCTCGTAGGAGAACTATATGACCGAAAATCTTACAGATGAAGCTGTAGGCTTATTGGTCTCAGTGAAGTTACTGCTGGTTAAAAGGTTCCAGTTTGAGAACTATAATTCCAAAGGTGTCAGTGGTGGAAATGTAGGCCCGAAAGTTGCAGGGTGGTTAATGTAGACCGAAAGGCATAAGAATGAGATCTGTCAGCCCCAGAGACTTAGTGCAGAATCTCTTGAGTCGATGGCAACATTTGGGAAGTATCAGTGGAGCAACTGTAGGCCGGAAGGTTAGAGAAATGTAGGCCAATGGAATAACTATGGGAACTATATGTTCCAAGGTCTCAATGGAGGGACTATAGGTTCGATGGTATCAATGGGGAACTGTAGGGCCGAAATTATTCAGGCCTAATACTCGAATAAGAAAGTATTCGAAACTCGTGTATTTGCTTTTCCATTGGTTCATAAGTGGCATAACTGTAGTGGTCTGAGAAGCCAATCAAAATATCTCCAGAGAGAGACTTCTAGAATTCTCAGCTGAGAAGGAACTTTAAGCCGAAAGTAGGCCGAAAAGTATCCGTACGTTAAGATCACTATATTACTAAAATGGGCTATAGAGCCCATAAAAGTATTCAATGCAGCGCACTTTGGTCAGAAATGGTCTCAGTGAAGCTACTGTCGGATGTCGTGGATGTCCCTGTGGGGAACTGGGTTATGGAACCTAAAAGGAATAAGTATTCGAAAACTGTTATATTTCCATGGTTTTCATGTAGGTGTATTAACTGAATAGCGATACGAAAGCATCAAATATTGTAACTTTGTTACTCTCAAAGATGAAGGAAACTTTTAAGCCAGAAGTTATAGGCGCTAAATCGATTCTAACATGATATAATAACAGGTGTCGCGAATAAGGTACCCGGGTCTAAACAAAAAAACCACATTTTTTTGAGAAAAATTCGTTTATATTTCAAATACGCCCTCAAAAAGAGCGATACCCGGATAAACGACCTTCCATTTTTGATCCCATTTTTGGTTAGGTACTCCCCTTCGGTTTGTGGTGCTCAAAATAAGGCCGTCAAGTTCCGATCACCCTCTCAATGAACCGAAAGTATCCGTACGTTCGAATGCAATACTTGGCGGCTATTGCCCAAAAGGTATCACAATGAGGGCACTGTGGCGTCAGAAGAGTCTAAGGTGAAGCTTAACTGTAGTCGGATGGCTCCTGTGCGGGAACCCTAGTAGGCCTAAGAAATGAGCTAGTATTCGAACTGTATTTTCCATGCGAATTTTTCAGTGGGATAACCTTGCTAGGGACGAAGGCACTCAATAAATGAAACTCTAAGTCTCAGTATGAAGGAACTTTAAGCCAGCAAGTAGTGCTCGAAAGTCTCTCAGTGGGATCAAGTGTAGTTAGAGGATCAAAGTATTCAGCGATGGCAAACTGTTTTGATCCGTAACATTCTTACGTGCTAAAACTGTTATGCAAGAAGGGTCAATCATTGGTGGAACAAATAGCATTGTATGGTGTCTGCCTGTTTACCCGTATTCCCGAAATTTCTTATCGCCCTTTAGCTGCCAAACAGCAAAAAATATTATTGAGCGTCCAAAGCTTCCAGAAACAGATGTCAATCGCTTCAAGTTTCTGGCCTGTATGAGCACAACGTCAATAACAAAAGCGAATTGACAATTGAAGTTTCCCTATACAACCTATCAATTACACGTTAATATTCTAGTTTCTCGTATGAGAAGAACCATATGACCGGAAAATCTTACTGAATGAGAGCTGATAGGCTAATTGGTCTCACTGAAGTTCACTGCTTGGTAAATAAAGGTTCCAGTTTGGGAATAATATATATTCGCAAAGGGTGTCAGCTGCAGAAATGTGGTTTAATGTAGAACCCTCCGAAAGGCATAATAAATGAGAACTGCTAAGCCAAGAGGACTTAGTTGCAGAGATCTCATGAGTCTTGAAGTCAACACCATGAAAGCCATGGCTGTGCCAGGCCTGCATAGTTTGGTGTAATGAGAAATAATAGGGCTTAATGAATTAACTATGGGAACTATATGTTCCAATGTCTCAATGAGGGGACTATAGGTCGATGGTATCAATGGGAAACTGTAGAGTCCCGATTAACTAATTCAGTCGAAAAACCATAAACCGCAATCATATCTTTACAATGAGGCGGGCTGTAAAGGTTGTAGGTATAGCGCTTCACGGTTTAGGTTGCACGGCTCCATCCTAATAGCCCGTATTCAGTCCTCCATTGTGCATACCACATTGGCTGAACTTCTCTCTATACTCACTGAGCTGCTGCCCGATATCTATATTAAATGCTCAATTGACAAGGACCTGCCTTTTTATAGCCGAGTCGAACGCCGTTCCACATTGCAGTGAAACCACTTAGAGAAGCTTTTGCTGAAACCCTCAGAAATGTCACCAGCCATTACTTGAGGTGGAAATCCACCGCTGAAAACTTTTTGTGTGTTCGCCGTTCGAAGTCAATAGGAATCGAATCTTCCACGACCTTGTGCTTATGCAAGGCGGCATGCTAACCCATTGTACCACGTGGCGTCAAGATTTTAGCGCCAAGTCTCAAGCCCCAGTTATAAAATTTCGCTATGTCCCTCTCACAAAGAAGTTTTTCTTATTGAAGCAGAATCCAAGACTGTCAAATGCTCGGTCTTTGCTAGCGCAAAAGACTTTGATATAGGAAGCTAAATATGGAAAATCGGACTGCAATCTGATAAATGATGTTAATACCACCAAGTGACCTGGTAATTAACAATAGGCTAAATTGTCTATGTGAGTGCTTAAATAACCGCGTTCCCATTCGTTAATTAAGACCCAACATAAGTAGAAAACTACTTCTCTTCTCTCTTAATTGCAATGTTTCCCTGTATAACAAGTGTTCGTAGGGCAACTTTAGGTTACTGAGACCTTCAATGCGGGGAAACTTGGCATCCTACTGCGTCTATTGTGAGATCAGGCCTCAGTGAGAGCCCAGTAAAATTCTAAGCCTCAGTTGCTGGGAACTGTAATACTCTGAAGATACCATTGCGGTAAATTTTTATGCCCGCACAAAGCAATGTAGTGCGTGAGATGTAGGGCTGAGAGTTTATGAGTTGGAGGAACTTTTAAGCCCAGAACGTCTCTATTTTAACGAAGCTTTAACCCAAAGGATCTGCGAAATGGCGTAAACTGTAGGCTGCGAAGATAACAATACTATGGCTGGAAATGTCGGCCCAATTCCATCAAGAGATGTCACTGTTAGGATCTTCAGGCCAACTATGTTAGGTTAGGTGGCAGCCCAATTATATCCGGTCCGCTCACGTTAGACGGATGCAGGATCACATTGTTGATGGCCACATGTGGTGGAACTACTCTCGTTATCACACTGAAGAATAGCCTACCCGAAACTCTATGTTTAGCCCCAATGACAAGCGACTCCTTTTATTATAAGCCCGAGTCCGAACGCCGTTCACATTGCTGTGATACCACTTGTTTTAGAGAATTTGAAAACACTCAGAAAGTCACCAGCGTGGGATAATTCACCGTGTGAAAAAGCTTTGTGCGGTGTTTTGTCGCAGCAGAGGATCGAACTACGCACCCTTTGGTATGCAAGTCGCGGACATGGCCTAACCATTTGCACCACGCGTGGCTTCCACAACTATGTTATCCGGTTTGCAAATTCTGTGCTTTTAAACATTCACCATATAATTTGTCTCATGTTCTTATCCGCATTAGAAGGAGTCTCAGGATTTCTTTTTGATATCATCTTTATTCCATCACTCCTTTCTCTATAAAAGTTCCACTGGCTGTTATCTCCTTATTGTTATCGCGTAAGACTCGCTTATCACCGGCAGCTTTTGACTGTAGTTCCCGGTCCGTTTGTTTTTAAGCTAAATATGAAATCGGAACTCAATGATGTAAAATGATGTTATCACCACAAGTGCGTATAACAATAGCGCGTAACATTGTCTTATGTGAGTCTTAAATTAACGTTCCCATTCGTTATTTAAGACCCAACATAAGTAGAAAAACTACTTCTCCTTCTCTCTTAATTGTATTGTCCCTGTTAATTCAAAGTGTTTCGTAGGGAGGAAAACTGAGCGGCTTGAAGACCTCAATGGGGGAACGGCATCCTACTGAGTCTTATGTGAGATCAGGCCTCAGTTGAGAGCCCAGTAAATTCTTAAGGCCTCAGTGGCGGAACTGCTAAAACTCGAAGAATACCATTGCGGGTAAATTTATAGCCCGGAAAAGCAAGTTATGCGAGATGTTAGGCCGAGAGTAATGAGTGAGAGGAACTTTTAAGCCAGCAAGGTCTCTATTTAGAACTATTTAACCAAAGCATACTCGGGGAAAACTGACTAGGCCGCGAGATAAGATACTTATGGTGCGACAAATGTCGCCCAAATTTCCATCAAACGATGTCACTGTAGGCATCTTCAGAGCCAACTATGTTAGGTTAGGTGGCCCAGCCCAAATATATCCGGCTCACTTATGACGATGCAGTCCATATGTGACTCGCCCACAGTGCCGTGAACTACTCTCTTATCACTGAGTGCTACCCGACTTCTATGTTAGCCCAATGACAAGGGACCTCCTTTTTTTATAGCCGAGTCGAGACGCCGTATTCACATTGCCTTTGATACCGACTTAGAGAAGCTTTGAAACACTCAGAAAGTCACCATGGTGGGATATTCCACCGGTGATAATAGTTCTTTGGGTCGGTTTTGGTCGGCAGCATGATCGAACCTACACCCTTTGTATGCAAGACGGACATGCTAAACCATTGACACCACGGTGGGCCTCCCATCCAACTATAATTTATCCTGTTGCCACAATTAATGGGTTTGTTATAAAACATCCGACTAATATTTGTTCATATTTTCTTAATTCGCATTAGATAGGAGTCTCAGATTTCTTTTTGAATCATTTTATTTCCATCACTCTTTCTTATAAAGCTTCATGCTCGTATACTCCTTATATGTAATATCGGGTATAGGATCGGCTTGACTCCAGACGCTTTTGACTTTCGGATGCGACTTGGCGTTTTTAAGGTGTCGATTTTCATCCGCCAAGAGAACGTTCGACAGAAACTTTCTGGTAAGATGCGATGTGGGAAACAACTTTCAGGGATGCATATATTAAGTTTAGGGTTCCGCCCTATACAGCTTTGAACCACCACCTTTTAGGCGGAGCACGTATATGGCAGACTTTAATAAGGCGCCTCCTGCGTCGATTCGAGTACCTTTCCGTTACTACACACTACAGTACTGGATGTCTCCCTGTGGGAAGATCCAATTAAGCTCTTAACCTCTTCGATTCTAAACGTATCACCTGTACATTTAAACGACGACATACACATATTGAGAAATGTGTGTTATTAATTTTTGTCCTACTTATACCGAATGTGATTTGTCATAGGATGAGAATATCATTTGGGGTAAACCACTTCGTTAATCTCATCTTTCAAATACGAAGCATCCAACGCGATTCTAGTCACACTGGCCACATACTGGCGTTGACTAATGTGAATGCAATTTCTCGAGGAGGGAAGACGACCAATAGTTGAACATTCGCACATTTCATGCTGTAATTAAATTGCAAATTTATTAATTATATAGACCAACCGAACGACGACGACCAACCGACAATGAAGGAAACAAATAAATTAAGTAGGCGTTATAAAATAGTATCATATTTTCATTTGTAGAAGAAGTCAAAGAAACTAAAAACGAATAAACTAAAACGATTAGAGAATAACAACTCATGCCATGGCTGATGATTGATGCATGGCCAAATTAAAAATCAACAAAAAACGAAGTGCCAACTAAACAAACAAAACGCCAATTGATATGTTTAGGATGTCAAAGAATATAGACTTTATGCCTTAATTGTACGATGTTGGTTAGTGGAAAAGGTGGCCAAAACCGGAATGAGTATATTAAGGTTGACATTATATCGAATATTTATAGACTTTTTTCTCATAACTGACGCCTTTTCGTAATATGAACATCAACACTTGACTTAATTGGCTAAACTGAAAAGCGTAAATCAACCTAAAAAAACAGTCGCGTACAACGATCTGTTCCAATTCTATGTTAAGAACTTAGGAGTTAACCTTTGTTAGTTAGTTAGGTGACAGCCCTATGCTATCAGGCTCTACTTAGACTATTTCAGCCTCCATTGTTGATATCACATTGCGCTGAACTTCTGCTCTTATCCACTGAAGTGCGGCAAAGTGGACCTCCTTTTTATAGCCGCCACCTCCGAACGCACGTCGCACATTGCAGTTTGACAACACTTTACAGAAGCTTTGAAACCCTCAGAAATTCACCAGCATTTACTGAGTGCGGATAAGTCCACCGTTGAAATAAACTTTTTGGTGTCACGCGCGGGAGTTTATGGAGTTTACCCTTAGATAAGCGAATCTATAATGGAAGTGTCATATCAAGGAGAGACGTGGAAGGGTGTGCGTAAACATGTTATGTTATGTAAAAACTGCAGCTCGTTATTTCAAGCTCTCACCCTATATATATAGATGAGAAAATTCAGCTCCCCGTGATCACCGTATCACAGTGGCGACACACTTTCTCCTAAACACTGAGTATTGCCCGATTACCATGTTTGTCTCTCAAATGACGGAACCCCTTTTGAGTAGCCGAGTCCGCACGACTTAAAGAAGCTATGCAACACTTAGAAAAAAGTTTAGCAGCATTCCGGCAAGAAGAAATAGTGATTAAACCAAATATTTTTAATCATTTATGAAAGGCGGGCGTGCCCACTACAGAGATTGAAATGGGCCTTAATTTCGTCAATCTCAAAATTTTCGATATCGACGTTTCTACAAGAAGGTCCAAAGATGTTTTCTTGAAAAGTAGTTAGGTTAGCTCTAGTAAACAGCCTCCTTATTCGGGCTTGCCTATCACAGTGGTGAACTTCTCTCTAAACATCACTGCTGGCATGCGAAAATTTTCGGTTTACCCTACAAGCCCCCAAAACAAAAGTTCCCCTACTTATCGCCTACATATTCCCAAAAAAAATTTCCCTATAGTTTCCCTACAATGTTTTTCGTTAAATTTAAAAAAATCAATTTATATACGGCCGTAAGTACGCGCAGCTGAATCCTTATGTACCCTAATCCACCATGGATGCCGTTTAAGAAACTTCTATCGACAGAGACTGTCATCCACCAAATTTTCCAAACCCACTCGGATGAAATTTGCTCCTCCAAGGAGGTCCCAAAACCAAAATCTCGGGATCGGTTTAATATTCGGGGAAGCTATAATTTGATCTATGGTACTGATATTGAAAACAATTATACTAATAAAAAAAGTAAATTAAAATAAAATAAAATCTCTGCATGGTTGTTGGATACCATATACAACATCTACGTACCAAATTTTCAACTGAAATCAGATAAATTGTGTCTCCCAAGAGGCCTCCGGAGGTCAAATCCTGGGTGACGGTATATGCGACACGATATAGACCAATTTTTGCCATGGGCATGTAGAGACCAATATACAAACATCTATTGCACCAAATTTCAGCCGAGTCATTCTGATACAACTTCGTTCTTCTTACAGGTCTGCAAAGCCACACATCCTTGGTGGATCGGGTTAATTATTGGGGACCTGTATATAAATTATGGACCGATGTGGACCAATTTTTGCATGGTAGTAGAGACCTATATACGAACACCATGTACAGAAATTTGAGCCGGATAAGGATGCAATTTGCTTCTTTAAGGACCGGCGCAAGCCAAATTTGGGGGTCCTTTATTATAATGGACTATACGTAAAACGTGGACCGATATGGCCCATTTGCCCAATAACATCCCAATCCTACTTTATTCAAATAACAAACTACTTGTGCAAAGTTTCAAGTCGATAAGGCTTGTTTCGTTGGGAAGTTTTGCGTGATTTCAACGGGTGACGGGCATGCTCAGTATCAACTTCCATGAGGGAGTATTCACACGACCCAGCAAGCATAATACTTTATGGGGTCTATAGAGCATAATATACGATGTGCTTACCAAACGAATGACGAAAGTCCTAAAATATGACCCCCCATCCTTATGGTGGAGAGTATATTAAACTTTTGTCAATTCCGTTCTGTTAACACATCGTAATATTCTGCCTCTAACAGACCCCATAAAGTATTTTATTACTCTGACGCGGGTCGCTGGTGAAAATTCTGAGTTGATCGGAGCATGGCCGTCGTTGAAAATCACCCAAACTGCCAACGAAACAAGCTATACACTTTTGGAAAACTTGGCACAAGTAGCTTGTTATTGATGTTAGTGGAATGTATATTGCAAAAATGGGCCATATCAGGTCCACGTTTACGGTATAGCTCCAATATAAAACCGGACCCCCCAAAGTTTGGCTTGCCGGTCCTCTAAGAGAAGCAAATTGCATCCTATCGAGCTAAAATTTTGATACGATGGTGTTAGTATAAAAATGGTCTTTCTATTATTCTACCCATTGCAAAAATAATGGTCCACAATCCGAGTCCCATAATTTATTATACAGCCCCCATATAACCCCGATCCCACCAATTTGGCTTGCAGACCCCTCTAATGTTAGGAAACAAATTTTTTTCACTCCGAATCCGCTTTCTGAAATTGGCATGTTATGTTTGTATTAATTGTCTCTAGATGACCATGCAAAATAATTGGGAATCATATATCGGATCCAATATTACCCGATTTTCACCAGATTTTTGACTCCGAGCCTCTTGGAGACCAAAATTTATCTGATTCAGTTGAAATTTGGTACGTCGATGTTTAGTATATGGCTATCACAACCATGCCAGATTTTTTTATTTCTTAATTTATTTAATTATTTATATGTTCTCTCCCATCAGTCCATCAAATCTTACATTTATTAGCCCACATAATAAAACGAATCCCGGAGATTGGTTGGAGCTCTTGGTAGGAGCAATTTCATCCGAGTGAGTGAAATTGAATGGATGACAGTCTTTTTTCTAGAAGTTTCTACGCCAATCACCATGTGGGAGGGTAGCATAAGATTCGTGCCGGCCGTACTTACGGCGGTATTATACTTTGATTTTTTTAATTAAACGAAAAAACATTGTAGGGAAACTCATAGCGGGAAATTTGTTGTTATGGAATTGTGCTGAGGCGAAAGACTTTGGAACTTTGTTTAATTGGCTTAAGTAGGGGATTATAACCAGAAAATTTTTTGCCCTGCCAACATGGATGTTAAGACAACTTCACCACTGTGAACTCTAGCAAGCTGAAATCCAAGGCCAGCTGTTACCGTTGAGACCTAACACTAACCTACATTCAAGAAAACATTCCCTTTGGACCTGTTTGTAGAAGGTCGATGTTCCCGAAAGATTTTGAGATTTGACCTAATAAGGACCCATTCTCAGAACTCCTGTAGTGCACGCACCCCCTTTCATAAACATGATTAATGGTTTAATCACTATTTTCCTTGCTCCGCGAATGCCTGCACTAAACTTTTCTAAGGTTTCATTGCAGCTTCTTAAAAGTTTCGTTCTGGACTGTCGCTATAAAAGGAAGGCTTTTCCTTCATTGAGGCAACATTGGTATCGGGCCGAATACTCCTAGTGTTAGAGAAAAGTTCACCACTGTGATACTATAACGGACTAATCTCTAGATGAGCTTGAAATAAAGCTGACCAGTTTACATAACAAACATGTTTAAGAGCCTCCACGCTCCTCTCCTTGATATGACACTTCCAATTAAGATTCCTAATCTAAGGGAACTCCTAACTCCCGGTGAACACCAAAAAATTTTTCAACGGTGGATTATCACCACCTCAGTAATATTGCTGGTGACATTTCTGAGGGTTTCAAAGCTTCTCTAAGTGTTTCAGCTGCAATGTGAACGTCGTTCGACTCGGCTATAAAAAGGAGGTTCACTTTTGCCAGCACTCAGTTGATAAGAGAGAATTCACCAATTGTGATATCACAATGGACTGAATATCTAAGTGAGCCTAATACATAGGCTGTCACCTAAACTAACCTAACAAAGGTAATCTCCCTTAAGTTCTTAACAAATTGGAACCGATCCGACATTGACCGACTTTTTTGAGTTGATTTAAGCTTTTTCAGACCAATTAAGTCAAGTTAGATTGAATTTCCAATTACGAAAGGCCGTCTATGAGAAAAAAAAGGTCTATAAATATTCGATATATAATGTCAACCCTCTAATATACTCAACTCCGTTATGCCACTTTTCCACACTAACCAACATTCGTTACACTTAAGGCAAAAATAGTCTATATTCTTTACATCTAAACATATCATTTGGCGTTTGTTTGTTTATTGGCACTTCGTTTTTGTGCATTTTTTATTTGGCCAATCATCATCATTCAGCAATTGCCAAGTTGTATATTCCTTATTTTCGTTTTTAGTTTATTCGTTTTTTATTCGTTTACTTCTTCTACAAAAATGAAATTATGAACTATTTTAACGCACTACTTAATTTATTTGTTTTCCTTCATTGTCGGTTGTTCGGGATCGGCTCTGTTCGGTTGGTCATAAATAAAATAAATTTCAATTTTTACATTTACACATGAAATGTCCGAAATGTTCAACTATGTCGTCTTCCCTCTCGAGAATTGCATTCACAATTAGTCACCCAGAGTGCCAGTTTGACGTAGAATGGTTGGAGCCTTCTGTTTGAAAATGATTAACCGGAGTTTACCCAAAATGATTTCTATTATGGAACCAATCAATTCCCGGTTACAGGAGTGAACAAAATTAATAACACATCTCATATGTTATGCTCGTTGTATGTACCGTTATATTAGAACAAGGAGAGGCTTATTGCGTCTGCCACAGGGGACATCCATGATGTAGTGTGTAGCGGAGACAAGAGGATGGGCCTTTTAAAGTGCCATACGTCTCCCTAAAAAGCGTTGGCTTTCAAAACTGTATTAGGGCAGGAACCACCTAACTTAATATATCATCCCTTAAAGTGTTTCCACATCCACTTACCAGAAAGTTATCTGCGAAAACTTTCTCGCGGGATGGAAAATCGACACCTTAAAAACACCAGACGGACTACCAGTCCAAAAGCGTCGCGGATCAAGATCCTTACCGATAAAAACAATAAGGATTACATCCAGTGCGAACTTTATAAGAAAGAGTGATGGAATTAAAATGATCAAAAAGAAATCTGAGACTCCTTCTTAATGCGAATAAGAAAATTAAGCCAACAAAGTATACGGAATCATGGTTTTAAAACACAAATTTGCAACGATAACATCAAGTTGGAAGCCACCGTGGTGCAATGCGTTAGCATGGATCCTCTTGCATTACAAAACCGTCGTAGGGTCGATCCCTGCTGGCGACCAAAACACCCAAAGCCTTTTCACGGTGGATTATCCCACCTGTGTGACTTTCCTGAGTGCTTTCAAAAGCTTCTCTAAGTGGTATCACAGCAATGCTGAACGCGCTCGTCCCCACGTTCGGACTCGCGCCTATAAAAAGGGGTCCTGCATTTGGGCTAACATTTAGAGCTCGGGTAGCACTCAAGTGATTAGGAGAGTAGTTCACCACGTTGTGGCATCACACATGGACTGCATCGTCTAAGCTGAGCCGGATATATTGGGCTGCCACCTTAACCTTAACATAGTTGGCCTGAAATCCTACAGTGAGCATCTTTGATGGAAATTGCGGCCGACATTTCCACCATATCTTATCTTCGCGCCTACAGTTTCCCACCGAGATCCTTTGCGGGGTAAAGTTCCTGTAAATAGAGACCTTCTGGCTTAACAGTTCTCCACTCAACTCTCGGCCCCTTACATCTCGCCATTACTTGCTTTTCGGCATAAATTTACCCCAATGGTATCTTCGAGTTTAACAGTTTCCCGCATCGTGAGGCTTATTAGAATTACTGGGCTCTCACTGAGGCTCCTGATCTCACATAGACCAGTAGGATGCCAGTTCCCCATGAGTCTTCAGCCCTACAGTTTCCCTACGAAAACACTTTAATTACAGGGAATACCAATTTAAGAGAGAAGGAGAAGTAGTTTCTCTAATTTATGGTTGGTCTTAAATAACGGAATGGAAACCGTTATTTAAGACTCACATAGACATTTAGCCCTATTGTTATACCACATTGGTTGGTTATAACATCATTATCATTTGATCCCGATTTCATATTTAGCTTAAAAACACAATCGGAACTACCAGTCAAAAGCGTCCGCGAGATCAATGCGATCTCTTACCGATACAATAAGAGTACAGCAGTGGCAACTTTATAAGAAAGAGGATTGAATAATAATGATTCAAAAAAGAAATACTGAGACTCCTTCTAATGCGATAAGAAATAGCACACACATGTTTTTAAAACCACAAATTGCAAACGGAAACATAGTTTGGAATAGCCCACCGTGGTGGCATCATTGTGTTAGCATGTCCCCTTGCAACAAATGGTCGTAGGTTCGATCCCTGCTGCGACCAAAACACCCAAAGCTTTTCACGGTGGATTATCCACCTGGTGACTTTCTGAGTTTTCAAAAGCTTCTCTAAGTGCTACACAGCAATGCTGAAACGCGTTCGGACTCGGCCTATAAAAGGAAGTCCCTTGTCATTGGGCTAACATAGAGTCGGCGTAGCACTCGTGATAAGAGAGTAGTTCACCACTTGGCCATCACAATGGACTGCATCGTCAATAAGTGAGCCGGATATATGGGCTCGACCACCTAACCTAACATAGTTTGCCTGAAGAATCCTACAGTGACATCTTTGATGGAACTTGGGCTGAATTGTCACCATATTCTTAATCTTCGCGCCTGACAGTTCCCACCGAGATCCTTTGGGTTAAATCTGAAATAGAGACTTCTGGCTTAAAGTTCCTCCACTATACTCTCGGCGCATACATTCTCTGGCCATACTTGCCTTTCGGGCATAAATTTACCCCAAATGGTACTCTTTCGAGTTACAGTTCCCGCAACTGAGGCCTTAAATTTACTGGCTCTCACTAGGCCTGATCTCACATAGACCAGTTGGATTGGCCAGTTCCCCATTGAGAGTTCTTCAGGCCTACAGTTTCCCTACCGAAAACACGTTGAATTACAGGGACATACAATTAGAGGAGAAGGAGAAGTAGTTTCTATTATCGTGGGTCTTAAATTTAACGGAATCGGGAACCGCTTATTTAAGACTCACATAGAACAACTTTAGGCCTATTGTTATACCACAGTTGGTGGATAACACATTTATCATTTGAGTCCCGTTCATATTTAGCTCATAACCAAAGGTCTCCGTTTCGCTTACAAAGACCGACATTGACCAGTCTATGGACTGGACTTTGAGATAGCGAAATTTCCTTCTGCTTGAAGCTTGGCGCTAAACTCTGAAGCCACCGTGGTACAATGGTAGCATGCTCCCCTTCAACACAAGGGATCCGTGGGTTTCATTCCTTACTTCGTACCGAAAACACCAAAAAGTTTTTCCAGCGGTGGATTATCCCACCTCAGTAATTGCTGGTGACATTTCCGAGGATTTTTCCAAAGCTCTCTTAAGTGTTTCACTGCAATGGGAACAGAAGGCGCCCGTTTCGGACTCGGCTATAAAAAGGAGGTCCCTTGTCACTTTGAGCTTAATATTGTAATTCGGGCAGCACTCAGGGATAAGAGAGAAGTTCACCAATGTGGTATCACAATTGCGACTGAATAGTTCTAAATGAACCCTGTCCTAACCTAAAACCTTCACGCCCCTACTGAAAATATGTTGCCTTATTGGTTTTCGACTGAT
>PGFW01004105.1:23520-38901 GCA_003123925.1 Haematobia irritans
AACTACTTCTCCTTCTCTCTTAATTGTATGTCCCTGTAATTCAAGTGTTTTGTAGGGAAACTGTAGGGCTGAAGACCTCAATGGAGGAACTTTCATCCTACTGATCTGTGTGATATCAGGCCTCAGTGAGAGCTCAGCAAATTCTAAGGCCTCAGTGCGGGAACTGTAAACTCGAAGATACCATTGGGGTACATTTATGCCCGAAAAGCAAGTATGCGAGATGTAGGGCCGAGAGTATGAGTGGAGGAACTTTAAGCCAGAAGGTCTCTATTTAAGAACTTTAACCCAAAGGATCTCGGTGGGAAACTGTAGGCGCGAAGATAAGAACTATGGTGGAAATGTCGGCCCAATGCTATTAAAGATGTCACTGTAGGATCTTCAGGCCAACTATGTTAGGTTAGGTGGCAGCCCAATATATCCGGCTCACTTAGACGATCCGAGAGGCAGTCCCATTGTGATACCACAGTGGGTGAACTACTCCTCTTATCCACTGCGAGTGCTGCCCGATTCTATGTTAGCCCAACTGACAAGGACCCTCTCCTCTTTTATAGGCCGAGCTCCGAAGCCGTTTCACATTGCTGCTGATACCACGCTAAAGAGAAGCGTTTGAAACATCTCAAGAAAGTCACCAGCATTACTGAAGTGGTGGGAATAAGTCCACCGCTGAAGAAAGCTTTTGGTGTTTTGGTCGGCAGGCGGACATGCTTAACGCATTGCAGCCAGCGGTGGCTTCCAAACTATGTTATCCGTGTTGCAAATTTGCATCATTTTATTCGCATCACTCTTTCTTATATAAGTTCCACTCGCTGTACTGCGTTTGATGTGTTATGCGGTAAGGAATCGCTTGATCCCCGACGTCTTTTGAGCTGGTGGTCCGAATCTGTGTTTTTAAGGGTGTCGTATTTTTTCATCCGCGAGAAGTTTCGGCAGAGAACTTTCCTGGTAAGGTGGAGTGGAACAGCACTTTTTAGGATGATATATTCAAGTTTAGGGGTTTCGCCCCTATACAGTTTGAACCGACACCTTTTAGGGAGACGTATGGCAGCTTTAAAAGGCCCTCCTCCTTCGTCTCCGTCTACACACTACATATGGATGTCCCCTGTGGAAGACCAATAAGCTCTACCTTTGTTCTAATATACTGGTACATAAACGAGCATACACATATGAGAATGTGTTATTAATTTTGTCCTACTGTAACGCGAGACATTGATTGTCATAATAGAATCATTTGGGGTAAAACTCGTTAATCATTTTCAAACGAAGGCTCAACCCATTCTAGTCATACTGGCCACTCTGGGTTGACTAATGTGAATGCAATTCTCGAGAGGGAAGACGACCAATAGTTGAACATTTCGCACATTTCATGTGTAATTAAATGAAATTTATTATTTATAGGACGCGGAATCCGAACGAACCGGACCGACCAACCGACAATGAAACGGAACACAAATAAAGTTAAGTAGGCGTTAAAATATGTCATATTTCATGTTTGTAGAAGAAGTCAAACGAGATAAAAACGAGATAGGCACAATAAACAACTATGGCAAATGCTGATTTGAGTGATGATGGCTCAAATAAAAATCAAACAAAACGAAGTGCCAATAAATAGAACAAACCGGACCCAATGATATGTTTTAGATGTCACAATAATAATAACTTTATGCCATTAAATGTACGATTCTGGTTAGGTGGAAAAGTGCAAAAGGAGATGAGTAATAATTAGAGGTTGACATTATAATTCGAAATATTTATAGACTTTTTATCCAATAGACGCCTTTTCGTAATTTATGGAAATTCAACTACTTGACTTAATTGGTCTGAAAAAAGCTAAATCAACTATACTAAAAAAAAAGTCGGTCATTCGACTAGGAGTGCCTAATTAGGTTAAGAAGCTAGGAGTTACCTGTTGGGTTAGGGTTAGTGTTAGGTGCTGAGCCAGCGCCCATGTATCAGGCTCACTTAGATCTGATTCAGTCCAGTTTGTGATATCAATATTGGTGGAACTTCTTCTCTTATCACTGAGTGCTTGGCAACGGGACCTCCTTATGTAGACGCCGAGGTCCGACAACGGGCCGTTCCACATTGCAGTGAAACCACTTGGAGAAGCTTTGAAAAACCTCAGAAATATCACCAGCAAAATTACTGAGTGGGATAATGCCACCGCAAGAAAAACTATTTTGGTGTTCAGGAGGAAATTACCTTAGATAGGAATCTTAATTAGGAAGTGTCATATCAAGGCAGAGGACGTGGAAGGCTTCTAAACATGTTATTATATGTGAAACTGGCAGCTCGTTATTCTCAAGCTCATTTAGAAAATTCAGGTCGTTATAGTATCACAGTGGTGACTTTCTCCTATCCTGCAGTATTGCCCGATTCAATGTGTTGCCTCAATGAACGGGAACCGTCCCTTTTTATAGCCGAGTCCGAAACGACTTAAAGAAGCCTATGAAAGCATTTTAGAAAAGTTAGCAGCATTTCCTGAGAAGGAAATAGTGATTGAACCATCTAATCCTTTTACGAAAAGGCGGGCGTGCACTACAGAGATTTAAATGGGGCCTTAATTAGGTCCGATCTTCAAAATTTTCGAGCATCGACTTCTAGCAAAGGGTCCAAAAGGAATATGTTTTTACTTGAAGTACACGGAATGAAAAAGGACTGTTGTTTCCATATGTTTTGGCTATGACATTATATGTTTGGAAGCACAAATTTTAAACACAAATATTTTTTGAGTGCAAGCAATAAAGTTCATAAACTAGCATAAATGTTTTGGGACGATATATGTTAATATGTTAGAACATATTATGTTTGGACATAAAATGGTTTGTGTAAATATAATATGCCTTGATAGCAAACATATATTTATTTAGAAATAGCCTAATAAACATATAAGTGTTCTTGTAGCTTGAGGCGCTAATTTAAACCAGGTGAGCGATATTGAATGTTAAGTGGTGTTTGTTGCTTGTTAATTACAAAATAACAATTTTATTTTTCCTTGGGCAATTGATATCAGCACTTCTTTTGATCCTTACAAACTGTGTGGTCCGCTGTTCGAATGCCCCGTCCGGCAAAAGGTAAAAATTAAAATAAAAAAAAATCATAAAATTGAATAATTTCTTCTCTACAGATGTTTGCTATTACAGAAAAAGGTCCTAAGCAACTAAAAAAATCTCGCTGGAAGTGAGCAAAGATGTCGGGGAACATACAATTGGGCAGAGAACAGAAAATTTTTGAGCATTCATGGTCGAAAACTATTGTTGTTAGCACCTATATTACCTGTTTATTTTCATAATTCATTATGATTGTAAATATGTGAATAAATAAAATTTTGAGACAATATTATTTGGGAGAATTTTGTTTTAAGAATGATAATATTTTTGGGTGCAAAATGCTTCTCAAATATATATATGTCAGCTATAATAACATAATTGTTTTCTTGGCAGAGACAAACATTATTGAATTTGGATGCAAAAATACTAAAATTCTTGGAACTTAGACTACCCAAACATATATTGTTTTCTAGACGCAATATGCTTTCAAACGGAGGGTGTCCGCGATTTGGGTACGTAAGCTCACGCTGCGTGCCCCATATTATATATGATCAGAGAATCAAACATAATAAATGTTTGGACAATACCCAAAAATGTATATGCTTGAAGCAAAATATGTTTGTGAGTATATGTGTTACAGAAGCGATTTTTTGTGAGGGTGTAGGTTAGGTTAGGTAATAGTAACAGCTCCTATTTTCAGGCTGCGCCTAGTCTAAGCCAATCCTTGTAATATCACAGTGGTGAACTTCTCTCTTATCATGCCATGTTGGCCAGGGAAAATTTTCGGTTTATTTACCTTATAGGCCAAAAAAATTCCCTACTTCGCCCTACATTCCCAAAAAATTTTCCCTATAAAAGTTTCCCCACTACAATATTTTTTCGTCATAATCTAAAAAAAAGAAAAAAAACAAGTATTATAAGGTCCGAATAAGTTCGGCCAGGCCGGAATGCTCTATGTACCCTCCACCATGCTTGCGTTAAACTTCTACGAAAGACTTGTCATCCACAAATTTCAACTTCACTCATCGGATAAATTTGCTCCTCCAAGAGGCTCCACAAACCTGAACCACGGATATTTGCTTCTCAAGGTCGCTCGAGTCAATTTGGGTTGGTTCATAGGCATATTATATAAGTCAGCGACTTTTTTCAGGGTGAGGCCAAATAAATCGGTCCAAATTCAAATCTGAATCGATATTGGCTCCAGAGAGGTTTTCGGAGGAAATTTTTTCATAGTCATTAGAGACCATGATAACCCTACAACACCAATGCACCAAATTTCAGCCGGAATCGGAATGAAATTTGTTTCCTTAGAGGGTCTGCAAGCCAAATCGGGGGATCGGTTATATGGGGCTATATATAATTATGGACCGATGTGGTCAATTTTTGCATGGTAGTTAGAGACCATATACTAACACCATGTACAAAATTTTAGCCGGATAGGATGAAATTTGCTTCTCTTAGAGATCGGCAAGTCAAATTTGGGGGGGTCCGTTTATATTGGAGCCATACGTAAAAGTGGACTGATATAACCCATTTTGCAATACCATCCGACCTACATCAATAACAACTACTTGTGCCAAGTTCAAGTCGAATACTGTTTCGTTCGAAGTTTACGCGTGATTTCACAGACGGACGGAATGCTCAGATCGACTCACGAATTTCACCACGACCCAGGGTATAAATACTTTATGGGGTCTTAGAGCAATATTTCGATGTGTTACAAACGGAATGACAAAGTTAATATACCCCTATCCTATGGTGGAGGGTATAAAAATTTCCAACTTCAGTCAACTTTTTAATTGGAAATATTTTGGTGATATTTTTTTCGGTGTGTTGGAACCATGGCCGGATACCTAAATGGTCCAACTGTGCCAAAAAGAATTAGGCAAAGATGGTGTATCTAGGACTTGTTGCAATGGCGTGGAGACTTTGGACCTTGGTAATGCCTTACGCACCTGACCCATATATAAAGCAAACGTTGGATGAACATGCTTCTCTAGCATGATTCCTACCCATAATTTTTCTACCTTCCCTCGTATAAAAATAAAATGCTAATTATTTCAATGTTTTCTCACAGACATAACCATTGCTATTTAGAAACAAAAAGTGATACCAGAATCGTCTACGATATGCATGAATAAATGGACAAATTGTGAGAATACCTTAGGATTTCTTCTTTTTTTTCGATGTAATGACCAAAATTCATGAGGAGGAATATGAGAAAGTGCAATATGTTTGGCAATGGCCAGGAGTGTCAACACATGATCATTAATGCAGGAGCTAATGATTACAGATACCCTCAACGTACCACATATTTTCCAATTTATTGTGTGAGTATGTGTGGTGCAATGCAAAAGTGTGTATGTAGCTGCTGTCTTTTTCGAAAGGTCTTTCAAAAGCGATGTTCACTTAGAACACCACAACTTTTGATTAATTTTCAGCAGACACGATGAAATGTTAATTTGACGTTTGAAATTGGAAATGACGTGTGTTTTTGATTATCATTTTTCTGTTTTTGTTTTGCATACGAGGTATATTTTTGCTTTCATATTCGTTTTGCGAATCCTCTCTGATGGGTCCTATTGCAATGTCAGACATGTCTTGTATCTAAATGACAACGTGCTAAATTAAACACCGTTGAATTACGTGATGTCTGAGTACAGAGTACTTTTAGCAAAGACTTTAAGGTTGGTAGGGCCATGCACATGAAGGTGTACGCTTGTTGTATCATCAATCCTCGCCAAAGCGAGACAATTATAGAGTACCATCATGTAAAAGACAGACCTCTTGACAGATTTCTTTTTGTAAAAACTAAATTCGGTCACTATAATTTCCACGAATTTCAATAAATAATAAATGCTTTAGACTTTCACCGAAATAATTAAATTGAGTTTGAACTAAATTCATTTGATCATTTTTTAAGGCGAATAGATAATGTCGGATTTAGTTCGTTATTAGGAATAACCTATAAAACGTGTAAAATTTAACGAAATTGCCTACCTAAAAAGGCATAGAAAGAGAATATATCAATGGCTTATAAGGCCATAGTGTAGACTGGTGGGTAGAACTGGGCGCGAATCATCATAAATAGGCCGTCCCATGGACAAAAATAAGTTATGTTTTAAACACCTCCGTCGGGTTACTAGTCATAATATAACGTAGTTCAGTGATTTCTGCTCTATAAACACTGAGTCCGAACACCATTTTGACATTACGTAAAGACAACTTAGAGAAACTTTAGAAACTCTTCACACAGGCATTATGAAATAAGAAAAACACAGCTGAAAAGTCTCTGTTTTGTGTTTTAAGGATTGAATCAGGACCTCTAAGATCTAGTCGTGCACTAACGGCCAGCTCCTCACCCAATTTGCGAGTGTTGCACTGCACGGTTGCGCCCAGTTTGGTAGAATTCTAACTAAAAATGATAAGATTTTTTAACTGTTTTTTCAAATATTCCTCCTAAGGTAATTCTACAAGTTTCTAAAAAAATAATTTTGAGAAATTCTATATAAAAAATTTTTTTGAGGAAAATATGTCTATAGAAATAAAGTTAGAGAAAAATTTTTTTTGTATGAATAAATTTGGACCAAAAATTTTCTATAAGCAATATAAATTTTTGATAAAATTTTCTTTAGAAATAAAAATTTCGATAAAATTCTTCATAGAAAATAAAAATTTGATAAAACTTTCTATAGAATATAATTTTAACAAAAATTTTATATTAGAAATACAAATTTAATAAAATTTTCTATAGAACATAAAATTGTTTGGTAAAATTCTAAATAGAAATAAAATTGATAAAATTTCTTAGAAGGCAAAATTTTGAATCAATTTTCTATACGCAATAATAAAATGTTGAATAAAATTTCTGTAGAAATTAAAATTTTGATAAAACTGTGTCATAGAAATAAAATTTGATAAAATTTACTAAGCAACCCGCACAAAAAGATTTGAGACAATTTAACTATAGACATTAAAAGTTTTTGATAGATTTCTATAGAAATTAAAATTGTTGATCAAATTTTGCTAAAGAAATAAAAGTTTTGAAAATTTTTCTAATAGAAATAAATTTTGAGAAAATTTTCTATAAAATAAAATTGTTTGGCAAAATTTTTATTTGAAATAAAAATTTTGATAAAAATTTTCTAGTAAAAATATAAAAATTGAGAATTTTTCTATAGAATTAAAGATTTTTGATAAATTTTCTATAGAAAATAAACTTTGACAAAATTTTCCTAAAGAAAAAAATTTGATAAAATTTTTTTAAAGAAATAAATTTTTGATAAATTTCTAATAGAACTAAAATTTGGACAAAATTTTTTTATTAGAAACAAAAATTTTGATAAAAGTTCTATAGAAATAAAAATTATGGCAAAATTTTTCTACAGAAATAACTTTTTTTATAAAATTGTTCTATAGAAAATAAAATTTTGAAATTTTTCCTATAGAAATTAGTTGAGATCAGATTTTCTATAGAAAATAAAATGTGGAGAAAATTTCTCTAGTAGAAAAAAAACTTTGATAAAATTTTCATAAGGAATAAAATTTTCTATAGAAATACAATTTTGAGAAAAATATCCTATAGAAAATAAAATGTTTGAAAAATTTTTTATAGAGAATAAAAATTTTGACAAATTTTCTATATAAATAAAATTTTGACAAAATTTTCTATAGAAATAAAATTTTGACAAAATTATTCTATAGAAAATAAATTTTGATAAATTTTTTATAGAAATAAAATTTTGACAAAAATTTTTTTATAGAAATAAAATTTAGAAAAAATTTTTCTATAGAAATAAATTTTGCACAAAATTTTCTAATAGAAATACAAATTTTTGGGCAAAAATTTCTATAGAAATAAATGTTTATAAAAGTTTTTCCTTCAGAAATAAAATTTTGACTAAAATTTCTTTCTATAGAAATAAGAATTTGAGAAAATTTTTCTACTAAGAATTAAAGTTTTTGAAGAAGAGTTTTCTATAGAATAAAATTTTGATCAAAATTTTCTAAAGAAATAAAGTTTTTGAAAAGTATAGAAACAAAATTTGTGAAGAAATTTTCTATAGAAATAAAGTTTTTGAGAAATATTTTCTATAGAAAATAAAATTTTGAGAAAATTTTCTATAGAAATAAGACTTTTACGAAAATTTTTATATAGAAATAAATTTTGACAAAAATTTCTATAGAAATTAAAATTTTTTAAGCAAAATTTTCTTATAGACATAAAATTTGGACAACATTTTTTATTTGAAACAAAAGATTTTGAACAAAATTTCTATAGAAAAAAAATTTTGATAAAATATTCTATAGAAATAAAATTTTTGGCGAAATTAGTTTTCTATAGAATATAAATTTTCTATAGAAAATATAAAATTTTGATAAATTTTATATAAAATAAAATTTTCGCAGATTCTCTATAGAAATAAAACTTTGAAAAATTTGCAATAGAAAATAATATTTTGGCGAACAATTTTTCTTATAGTAATAAAATTTGGACATTATATTTTTTAAATAGAAATAAATTTTGACAAAATTTTTTATAGAAATAAATTTTGACAAAATTTTATAGAGAAATATATATTTTTGGCGAAAATTTTCTATGGAAATAAAAGTGGAGGGAGAAGCAAAATTGTGTTAGTTAGTCCATACGTGGTATATATTAGACAAAAAAAGTTAATGTATAGTTAAGTCTACAATAATTACCAATCAGATATGGACTTTTTGCACGATACGTAGGAGATGGGGATAATATACAATTATGAAGCTTGATATGGACCAATTTTTTGTGTGATTGGAAATCGATTTATCTGAGGGATTATATATATATACACTATAGACGCGATATGGACGCTAGTTAGGCATGGTTGTTAACGACCAGCAGTACTAGGCACAATGTACAAATTTTCAAATCTCACTGCGGATGAAAATTTGCTCCTCCAAGAGGCTTCCAAAACTCAAATCTCGGGATCGGTTTTTATATGGGGCTATATAATGAATTAGGAACCAAATTCTGGATGATTGTTTGGATGGCCATATACTAACATCACGATACCAAATTTCAACCGAATGGGAGAATTTTTTGCTCTTCCAAAAGGGGGCTCTGGAGGTCAAATCTGGGTATCGGTTCATATGGGGCTATATATAATATGGACCGATTTTGAGTTTGAGGCCATATATTAACAGTCCACGTACCAAAATTTCAAGCTGAATCAGATGAAATTTTGGTCTTCAAGAGGCTCGCGCGAGTTTCAAAATCATGGTGATCGGTTTGTATTTGGGTCTAGTTAATAATTATGGAGCCGATGTAGACGCAAATTTTTGCCATGGTAGTTAGAAGACCGATATAACTAACACATGTAACAAATTTCAGCCGGATCGGATGAAATTTGCTTCTCTTAGAGCCTCGGACAGGCCAAATCTGGGGGATCGGTTTATATGGGAGGCTTATATATAATTTATGGACGGCGTGTAAACCAATTTTTGCAATGGTTGTTAGAGACAATATACACCATGTCCAAATTTCTGCGGATCGATGAAATTTGCTTCTCTTAGAGGCCTGCAAGCCAAATCGAAGGATCGGTTTTATATGGGGGCTATATATAATTATCGACCGATGTGGACGCAATTTTTGTATGGTTGTTTAGAAGCCGGGGAATCCGGATGAAATTTGCATTCTTCTTAAAGGCGCCTCGCAAGCCAAATCCACCCCCCTTCCCCCCCCCCCCCCCCACCCCCTCCCCCCCCCCGCCCCCCCCCCCCCGCTCCGCCCCCCCCCCTCCCCCCCCCCCCCCGGGGATCGATTTATATGGGGCTATATATATTAATAATGGAACGCGATGTGGACCGAATTTTGCATGGTTGTTAGAGAGCCATGATACTAACACCATGTAAAAATTTTCAGCGATGCGGATGCAATTTGCTTCTCTTAAGAGGCCTCGGAAGCCAAATCGGGGATCGGTTTATATGGGGCCAATATATAATTATGGACCGATGTAGTACCATTTTTTTGGCATAGGTTGTTAGAGAACATGATACTAACACCATGTCAAATTTCTGCCGAATCGGCATGAAATTTTGCTTCTCGTTGAGGCCTCGCGCAAGCCAAACGAAGGATCGGTTTATATGGGGGCTAATATATAATTATGACCGATAAGGACGGGAATTTTTGCGAAATGTTGTTAGAAGACCATATACTAACACCATGTAGGCCAAATTTCAGCCGGTTCGGGATGAATTTGTTTCTCTTAGAGGCCTCGCAAGCCAAATTTGGGGGTCTCATTTAATATGGGTTGGCATAAAAACGTAAGAAGTGCGACAGCGTATGGCCCATTTGTCAATAACCATAACCGACCTAAGATCAATAAGCAACTACTTTGTGCTGCTAAGTTTCAAGCGATAGCTTGTTTCGTTCGGAAGTTAAGCGTGATTTCAAGAGACGGAACGGGACGGATATTGGAAATCAGTCGACTCAGAATTTCACCACGAACCTCAAGAATATATATACCTACTTATGGGGTCTTAGAGGCAATAGTTGTCAGAATATGTTTACAGAACGGAATGAAAAGGTTAATATACGCCCCATCCTAATGGTGGAGGGTATAAAAAATAAAAGTGTGGATCCAAATCAACCAGTCTGGTAGAATGTGCGCCAATACCTGCAAGAACACTTTCGTCGTTGTGCGACCAATGAATTGTGGTGCAAGTATGAAATCGAGAAAAGCACAAAATTTGATATTATTTTTCAAAATATTTTAAATACATAAAATTTTTACATAACAAATGCGTATAAGAAACTATAGAGCGCTTTATTTTTTGGTTTTACATATTACCGCTGAATCACCTATCAATGAAATTTTTTCAGAATAAAATTTTAATTGAGTTTTAAAAAAACATTCAACAAAAATTCGGGCCAGGCACTCCATGATAAGAGGAAGTCACCACATGTGGTACACAAATGGACCTGAATTGTCTATTGGTGAACTTGATACATCGGGCTGCCACCTAACCTAACCTAACCTATGGCCACCTCAGGTATACGACCATGGATTGTGGCAACATCCGTCATTTCACTCACCATCTTCCCTATTATCCTTTGATGGTTTGTCATAATTCGTTTTCCAACCATTTTCACAACATCTGCAATCTCTTCACAGCCATTGTGACTATGACTTTTTATCTGAACCTCACTCATGTTAAAGAGATTAGAATTTTCAAAAATCTGAAAATGCTAAAAAAAAACGCCGAGCAATCGATGAACCTTTGGCAAGCACCAGCCATTATTGCAACACAATTGCATATGTCACACGAACCCCATGCTACCCGCATTTGCATCCAGTTTTTTAGCTCCACTTGATTTCCAATGATTGATGCTAGGATTTGTAGAAGCAAAATTTTGAATAGAAAGAAATCCTGAACATTTTTTTAATTTAGTTTGACAGCATTTGCGCTGTGAGTTCTGCAAGAAATTTGTGAAAGTTTTCCATGGTCAAGCCTATTTTTCTTAGGTGGTCGAAATTCCCGTTGGTGAGTGTGTAAAATACCTTGGAGTTATATTGGACAGGAGACTGAACTTAAAAGTAAGGAAAGGACGAGGAAATCCAGCGTTACCTGCTTACTCGTGCAAAAAGCAATAGGGAAAATGTGGGGACTAAAACCGAAAAATTGTGAACATTCTAAGAATTGAAATTTCTCGCACCTACCATCGTCTTGATATCATCGAATTCGCTGCCTAGCCGACGGGACTAAAGTATTTTCAGTTTGCGACTTTTGTTACTTTTTCTACATTTACGACGCGTATGTGACGTTTACGACGTTTACAACTTTGCGACAGTCGCAAACCTAAAAAAGTTTGATACAGACCATCTCTGATATTGACCAAATTTTGACCGTATCACCCTTTACAGACGTCAAATTTTGACACGAATCATTTGAAAAATCACGAATCATAAAAATACACCGAAAGAAAAAGCGTTCGTCACCTTGACGATTGAGTTTCATCAATGCGTTTTCGTCTATGCGATGAAAAGTTTCGTCCATGGGAATATTTCGTAGTCACGTGACGAAATCAATCATCAAAGTCAATTTTTGTTCTTTTCATAGTTCGTCACATTGATGATCTAGTTTTGTCTATGAGACGAAATTATTTTCTTCCCGATTCAGCGAAAGTTAACCAAATTTAACATTTGATTTAAATTAATTTCGTTTATATGAAGTCCCAGTATATGAATTACACATATTAATAGAAGTTGGACAAAAGTTTTAAGTGTTTTATTTTCATGATGTATCAAGGATGCTGGTTTTCGTCAATGCGATGAAAGAATCTTCAAATTGATGAAACACACTTTTCTCTGAAATGTGTATCAAAAAATCTCAATGCTAACTAAAACATAAAACGATATACGGTGTATATAGTATATAGATGTTTGAATTTACATTTTTCCATTAGTACTAAAGTGAAACACCTAAAAGTCGAATCAATAGTCAATGTGACGAAACAGTGTTCAATGTGATGATAAAATTCATACGTTCTATAGATGTGTGTTTATTCCTCTACCTAAAAAAACACACACACAACCAAATGTGCTTGCTACGTTTTGTTTTTAAAATAACTGTACACAGCTTTTATTAATGAGAGCTAAGTTATTTTTGTTGGGTATTTCATGCTCTCTCCACATTTAACTTAACTCAAACGAGTATTTGAGCAGTATTTAAATTGGCTTCCAAGACATATGAGAACAATAAAAGTTGTCAAATTGACGAAAATAGTAATCAAATAGACGAAAAGTTTAATCTACTCCGTTGACATGTATTCAAATACTAATGCAATAACACATCCATACGTAGTTGTGTGGTAGAAATATTGTTTTTTTTTTTCTGTGCGGTAAGAACATTTCAAATGGTTCCTCTCAGTTGTTGAGTTTAGTCCAAAGTGTAAAGGTGGTCGCGCGTGCCGAAAATAAAGGGCTAATGCTTAAAGATGTGAAAGTGAAAAGAAAAACAAAAATGTGAGTAAAAATAAAAAACATGAAGTGTTATATATGAAAAAAAAATTTAACCAAAATGACGATTTTTTTATTTTTTGGTCAATTTATTTTTAACATTTATATGTTATATGTTTATGGAAGTATTTCTAAATTTACAGATAAATGCCGCAACATTTTTTCGTTCTGTGAAAACCGAATACGGATAAAGAAATTAAAGAATAAAGATGAATTGGATGAGCAAACAATTCAAAACGAAAAGGAACAGTTGGGCACAAAAAGGGTGAGTTAAATTTTGTTCTAAAAAGATCGAATATATATTACAATAATTTAAAATTTTCACTTTTAAATTCTTCTTTATAATTTTTTTACTCCACAGGATGAAACCATACAACTTTTCATCGTTGGTAATCTAAACACTAATTAAGGTAACAGAATGTTTGTGTGTCAAGATGGTCAATTTATCAAAATCAACAGCTTTGGTAGATGTGTATGAAAAATTTTGTATACGTTTTTACTTCGTTAGTTGTACATATTTCAAATAAATAAATTTTAAATTTAATTAAAATAAAAAACAATATGGTTGTTTATTAAAAGTGTCGTAGAAAATATTTCTAATAATCAATTTATCAATTTGATGTTTACATCGTATTGATGAATCGATTACATCAAATTGATGAATCTATTACATCATATTGATGAATGGATTACGTCAAATTTAGGGAAAGAGTTCATCGCTATGACGATGGCGTTTGTAGCGATGACGAACGAGAATCATACTTTTAAGAATTGCATCATCGCATGGATGAAAGAGAATAATCGCAGATACGAAAAATATCATCACATAGATGAAATACATTCATCATCTGGACGTAACATAGTTGTATATGGGATATAAATAAGTTCATCACAGGGATGAATTCAATTCATCGCTATGACGATAAAATCGTCAATGGGATGAAATGTTACGTTAGCTCATTTTTGTCGAAAAATTCGTCACCGCTGATGTAAAGATTCATCCTCATGACGTACTTTTTCCTTTCAGTTAATATGCATTTAATACTAGCGACGCCATCTATGTATCAGACCGGGAACTTATCACCGAACCTGTATATAAAAGTTTTAATTGCTAAAATTTCTTTATGGAAAGTGTGCCATTTTTTGCACTTTTTAAAATCATGTGTGCCACCAAAACATACTTTTTTATCGTGTAATAAAATATGTTTTGCAACGGTAGATTATGAAAATGCCATTATTTCCAATGTATCAATAGACTACATGGCCATGTTGGCACATCTGTTTTTAACTTTTTAACATTGGCAATTTTTCATCATTAGAATTATTTTGAAATTACCAACATCCTAATACACTCAGAACCATTCACATTACCTTTCAATAATGCGTCAATAAAAATGAATTATTAATAAACTTCTACCACATCCATAAATACACAATGTGGAAGCAAAAAAAAAAAATAAAAAAAAAATAGAAAACTCAACAATGTTGAAGGCAATTCCAAATGGAACATTACGAAATTTCAAATTCAAACATCCCATAACGATTGTGTTGAATAACAAAGTCTCAAAGGTATTCTCAAAATAAAAAAAGTAGCTAACTGCTCTCTTACATCTACAACCCCCCAAAGCATCCCATTTCCCAGACGAGCGAAAGCAAATCCTTACAAAACGCATAATAAAAAAAGATATGAAATACCGTAAAGGAAATCTCAAGTAACCTTAACGTAATGTATGCGAAATGTACGTGTGCTTGGTTTAGAGTGCGTTTTTAACGAGTTCCCAGGAGTAACATCCAAGTAAAAATGGAGATGATGATGGCTGTGGCGGCGGCTATGGAAAAACATTCCACATTGGGATACGTGATACCACCAACATTTCCAATTTCATAGCATATGAGAAAGGCATATGTTGTTGGCTTTCTAGGAGCCCTGGGAATCACAGTTATTGATAAACTTGAGATAATAAAGTTGATGGCTTTTTATGAAGCTTTTTTTTTTTTGAAGAACTTCGCTCGAGTTGCTGTTATTCGATTTTTATTAATGGATATGCTTGATTTATTCAAAGAGAAAGTCAAGTCCTTTTTTCGATTTTTCTAAAATTGCAATTCGAGTAGCCAAATGACTAAGGAGGAACTTGTTGACTTGTTATTTAAATTAGTCAAGTGTTGGCTTGTTAAACGAAAATTTGTTGATAAAAAATCGTGTTCATCTCAGATTTTTGCCATTGAAGAGTTCACACTTCAGTCACAGTGAAGTGCCCCTTAGTGCATTGGTCATTTGATCAAAATGCACGAAAAATGTGCATTCTTCAAATGTGCAATGTTGATTTTTTCCTCGC
>PGFW01004116.1:0-29932 GCA_003123925.1 Haematobia irritans
TTTGAGTAAATTGGCTTCGAGAAATATTCTAGAAGCCCAAGAAGCTAAAAATGGGAGATCGGTCTATAATGGGGGGTTATATCGAAATATGCGACAACCCTGCTTTACGCGTGCCTAGAAGTACCATCTAGATTTCCAATTTCAGGCAAATCGGATAGAAAATACACTTTCTACACGCCGGCAAGATAAGCCAAAATCCGAGGTAATACGGTTCATTATGGGGGGCTATTTACCAAAACATGGACTGAATAGGCACCATTTCGCGTATAGCTTTTTTATGTCCTTAAAATACGCTATAGATTTCTTGCCAATTTTAGCGCAAATTGCAATAAAAAGTACAGTTTTTATCAAAGCCAAGACCCCCAAATCTGGAGGTATCAACTCGGTCAAACACTGGACCGAATACAGGCCGCATCTTCTGAACTTGACATGCGTGCAACAAAAGCACGAATTCTGTTGCCCAAATTTCAGCGACGATAGCTGCCAACTATTGAAGGCTGATAGCTGTGATTAGAATGACAGGACGGACATGCTTATACGTCTTTAGAAATTTCTCCCTGATAAGAATATATATACTTTATATGAGTCGGAAAATCGATATTTCCGATGTGTTCAAAACGGAACGAACAAACTTATTATACCCCGTCACCAATTCTATGGGTGGTGCGGTATAAAAGAACATTTGTTACTACAATGTAGGTTCTAAATCGCCTATTTTCCTTACGTTCGTAAGCCGGCCTGGAAACTGAACTGGGCAACGCCGGACGCCAAACGTGTATGATATTTTGAGAGAAGCGCCGACAAAAAACTGCACTGATATGAGAGACTATTTTTTCTCATGACTGCCACCTACTGACCGCAGTTTTCACTTCACAGTTTTCGTTCTCCTTGTATTTTTATTCTCTGTCAACTAAGTTTTAAGATACGAATAAAATTATCATTTCAAAGCAGACATACATATTATAGGAGTTTGTTGAATTGTTCGGATGAAGCATTAAACAATCAAATTTCTAACACAAAGGTAAGCCATACATTTAGGAGCTTATGAATTTGTTCATAGTAAAATGAGTTACCAATCAAATTGCAAAGGGTGGTATTCTAAACGACAATGTAATATTGAAATAGCACTTTATTTTATGTTCAATGAATGTGAAAATGAAAGTTTGTCGCAAGTTGTATTCATGTACGAAATTTTGGACATGGGAAATATTACGGCGCGATAGGCGATAACGTTATTCGCGGAAAAACTAAGCCACTAAGGCATTCTCAGAGAATAGTTAACACGCTGATCAAAACCGGTGAGAACTTGGTGGTTTTTTCTAAAATTCCATATCCGTGGACGGTTAGAATCGGTGTTAATACCATTTAATACAAATACATCTGGGTATTTTTAATACCCTGACAATAAGAAACACTTCAGAATTAGATGCGTATATTGCTATCGCAACTTTTTTTTTCACTTGCTTAAAAACAAAGAATATTTTCATTGATTTATTTATTTTTTTTCATTGACTTTTTTTTTACATAAAATTAGATTTTCCTTCCCAAAATTAAACTTTTCTAAAAAGACCGGTATTGAGTTTCAAAAAACACCATGCCGCCTGCTTTTGGAATTCATTCAAAATTCCAAATTTTCTATAAAAATAAAAACTTGTTTAGTTTACCTATTGGAGCGGCACGGCGTGGTTGCAATGGTTTAACATGCCCGCCTTGCATACCACAAGGTCGTGGGTTTCGATTCCTGCTTCGACGAAACACGAAAAGTATTTAGCAGCGCTGAATTATCCATCCTCAGCAATGCTGGTGACATTTCTGAGGGTTTCAAAAGCTTCTCTAAAGTGCGTTTCAGTGCAAATTTGGAACCGCCGTTCGACTCGGCTTTAAATTAGGTCCTTTGTCATTGAGTTTAACATGGAAATCGGCAGCACTCACTGATAAGAGAGAAAGTTTCACCATGTTGGTACTCACAATGGACTGAATAGTTCTAAGATGAGCAGCTGATACATTGCGGGCTGCCACCTAAGACATGAGATCTTTTCGAGCCTCACGACAACATGGTTTTCTTTTTCAAATATGTAGTGTTGTTGAACCCACGTTCCTATATAGGGCCCTATATACCATGATTTCGATTATGCTTCTAGTTTACATTTTCGTGTTATAATTAATACGTTCCAAATAAACAATAAATCTGATATCCGATCCTGAATCGGTCCACGACCTCAAATATTACATAACTAAGATGACACTTTAAAGTCCACAATTTAGCTATACCCGATACTAACCGTGCTAATCCTTTATGACGAGCTTTCTTTTCAAAATTCAAAAAATGCCATCGATGGTGTTTAAGATCCTAAGATCGATCGCGACCGAACATTACACATACACACAAAAACAAATTTTTCCTTGTTCAATCACGAAATAAGTTGATCCAATTAATTTTTTAATTTGAAATGTCTTCCATCAGCAGAAATGATAATATCAATTAAAAATTAATTTGATCTACCTTGAAAATTAATCTGATACTATTAATTTTTGTGATTTGATTTTGTTTCAATTAAAACAATGCGTTGAATCAACAAAAATTTATTTTACTTGAATAGTTTTAAATTAATTTTGTTATTGATGTAGGTCGAATGGTATTGCAAAATGGACCATATCGGCTTCACTATTACGTATAGCCCCATATAAGCGGTCGCCTCGCAGGATTTGGCTAGCGGAGCCTCCAAGAGAAGCATTATTTCAATCGATCTGGCTGAAATTTGTAACATCGGTATTGGTATATGGTTTCTAACACCATTGCGAAAATTGGTCCACACGGTCCATATATTATATAAAATGGCCCCCATATAAACGATTCCCAGATTTTGAACTTCGGAGCCTGCTTTGGAGCGAGCAAAATTCATCCAATCCCATTCATAAACGCGATTCCCAGATTTGGTTTGGGTTTCTTCTGGCAGGAGCAAGTTTCATCCTATTCAGTTTGAAATTTGGCTATTGTGATGTAAGTATATGGTCTCTTAACAAACAATGCAAAAAAAATTCTCATATCGGGTTTCATAATTATATATAGGCCCGCATATGAAACCGGTCCTCAGATTTTGACCTGCAGAGCTTCATGGAGGAGCAAATTTCATCCTATTCCGTTGAAAATTTGGCCAGTGGTGTAAGTATATAGTTCTCTAAATAACCATGCGCAAAAGTGGTCCATGATCAGGCCATAATTATTATGGCCCGCGTATTAAACCGGTCCTCAGATTTGACCTGCCGAGCCTCTTGGAGAAGCTAACTTCATCCGATTCGGTTGAAATATGGCTAGCAATTGCACTAGTTAATGGCCGCTAACAGTCCATAGCCCAAAAATTGATCCTATTCGGTCTAATAGTTACATATAGCCGATCGCTTATATGTCTATAGGTTTTTATTCTATAGAAAAACTTTTTGGTCAAAATTTTATTTCTAAAGAAAGATTGTCAAAATTTTATTTCTATAGAAAATTTTGTCAAAATTTTATTTCTATAGAAAATTTTGTCAAAATTTTATTTCTATAGAAATTTTTTTCAAAATTTTATTTCTATAGAAAATTTTTTTCAAAATTTTAATTCTATCGAAAATTTTGTCAAATTTTTATTTTCTATAAGAAAATTTTTTTTTTTCAAAATTTTAATTCCATTCGAAAATTTTGTCAAAATTTTATTCTATAGAAAAATTTGTTCAACATTTTATTTCTGTAGAAAATTTTTTCAAAATTTTATTTCTATAGAAATTTTTTCAAAATTTTATTTCTATAGAAAATGTTTTCAAAATTTTATTTCTATAGAAAATTTTGTCAAAATTTTATTTCTTAGAAAAATTTGTCAAAATTTTATTTCTGTAGAAAATTTTTTCAAAATTTTATTTCTATAGAAAATTTTGTCAAAATTTTATTTCTATAGAAATATTTAAAATTTATTTCTATAGAAAATATTGTCAAAATTTTAATTCTATAGAAATATTTTTCAGAAAATTTTTATTTCAATAGGAACATTTTTTTTCAAAATTTATTTCTATTTAGAAAATGTTGTCAAAATTTTATTTTATAGAAAAATTTCGGTCAATTTTTTTTTTTCTATAGAAAATTTGCCCAAAATTTTATTTCTATAAGAAAATTTTGCAAAATTTTATTTCTATAAAATTTTTCAAAATTGTATTTCTATAGAAAATTTTGTCAAAATTTTATTTCTATAGAAATATTTTTCAAAATTTTATTTCAATAGAAAATTTTGTCAAAATTTTAGTTCTATAGAAAATTTTGTCAAAATTTTATTTCTATAGAAAATTTTGTCAAATTTTTTTCCTATAGAACATTTTTCAAAATTTTATTTCTATAGAAAAATTTTGTCAAAATTTTATTTCTATAGAATAATTTTTCAAAATTTATTTGTAGAAAATTTGTCAAAATTTATTTCTATAGAAAAATTTGTCAAAATTATATTTCTAAAGAAATTTTGTCAAAATTTTATTTCTATAGAAAATTTTGTCAAAATTTTATTTCTATAGAAAATTTTGTCAAAATTTTGTTTCTATACAAAATTTTGTCAACATTTTATTTCTATAGAAAATTTTGTCAAAATTTATTTCTATTAGGAAATTTTGTCAAAATTTTATTTCTATAGAAAATTTTGTCAAAATTTTATTTTTTTAGAAAATTGGGTCAAAATTTTTTCAAAATTCTATTTCTATAGAAAAATGTTGTCAAAATTTTATTTCTATAGAAAATTTTGTCAAAATTTTATTTCTATAGAAAATTTTGTCAAAAATTCTTAATTTCTAAGTAGAAAATTTTGTCAAAATTTTATTTCTATAGAAAATTTTGTCAAAATTTTATTTCTATAGAAAATTTTGTCAAAATTTTATTTCTATAGAAAATTTTTGTCCAAAATTTTATTTCTATAGAAAAATTTTTATTTTCTAAAGAAAATTTTGTCAAAAATTTTATTTCTTGTAGAAAATTTTTGTTCAAAATTTTTATTTCTATAGAAAATTTGTCAAAATTTTTATTTCTGAATAGAAATTTTTTTTAAAATTTTATTTCTATAGCAAATTTTTACAAAATTTTATTTCTTAGCAAATATATGTTTGTTCAAACATTTTTTCAAAATTTTATTCTATAAAAAATTTTGTCAAAATTTTAATCCTATCGAAATTTTTTCAAAATTAATTCTATAGAAATATTTTTCAAAAATTTTATTTTCTATAGAACATTTTTCAAAATTATTTCTATAGAAAATTATTATCAAATTTATTTCTATAGAAAATTTTGCCAAAATTTATTTCTATAGAAATTTTGTCCAATTTTTTTTTCTATAGAAAAATTTTTATTTCTAAAGAAAATTTTGTCAAAATTTTATTTCTGTAGAAAATTTTGTCAAAATTTTATTTCTATAGAAATTTTGTCAAAATTTTATTTCTATAGAAATTTTTTTAAAAATTTTATTTCTATAGAAATTTTTTACAAAATTTTATTTCTATAGAAAATTTTGTCAAAATTTTATTTCTATTGAAAATTTTTTCAAAATTTTATTTCTATAAAAAATTTTATCAAAATTTTATTTCTATAGAACATTTTTTCAAAATTTTATTTCTATAAAAAATTTTGTCAAAATTTTAATCCTATCGAAATTTTTTTCAAAATTTTAATTCTATAGAAATATTTTTCAAAAATTTTATTTCTATAGAACATTTTTTTCAAAATTTTATTTCTATAGAAAATTTTTTCAAAATTTTATTTCTATAGAAAATTTTGTCAAAATTTTATTTTTATAGAAAATGTTGTCAAAATTTTATTTTTATAGAAAATTTTGTCAAAATTTTATTTCTATAGAAAATTTTGTCAACATTTTATTTCTATAGAACATTTTGTCAAACTGAATTATATACGTATTTAATCGGCCTTTTTTGTGTTTAATATATACCCTGTATGGACGTAAGTTAGAATTTAGAAGACGGCGATAAGAAGTTTTAAGATACCTTGCCATCGGCCGCAACCCAAGTAATTTAATTGTGGATGACAGTCTTTAGTAGAAGTTTCTACACAGAAAAAAATTTCCGTAGTTTAAAAAAAAATTATTTGCTTGTAGTTAAATTTTATTATTTTTATCGAAATTTTCCACAGCTTAATGAAATCTTACTTTTTTTAAGTATGTCTCAAAAATTTTATGAACTAAACGTGAGTATAAAGTTCAATGACCGTACACATAAGTTCAATATGAACTAAAGCAAAAGAAGATTTTCGTACGATTCCCAAAAAATAGTAGAAATGAAACTACTGTAATGATTAAAAGGTCATGATTTTGGTGCCAATGATTTTCTTCTTTACTTTTAGTTAATTTTTTCTTCTATTAGAGGGTTCAATTTCGTGAACTGCAGTTAAAACGTACAACAGGGCATTAAATTTTCCTGGTTTCAACAACGCTTTGTGGAAATCTCAAAATGTGGAGTAAAATTTAGTTCAATTTTCGTGCGAAGTAGTTCATTCTTCCTATAAAACAGTTCACTTTTTTTCGGTGTACGCAATCCATGGTGGAGGGTACGGCCGTATATTTATTTGAAATTTTTTGACGAAGTTCATGAAAATGTAGCAACATCGACGAAGTTTCACTTGGTCCGACCATCCGACTAAATTTAAAAATTAAATTGTTTTTGAACCAATTTTTGGTCCAAAATAGCAATGCTGGTCGCTATATGGTCCAAAATCCGATTTTATTCGATTCACCTATTGCAGCTATAATGTTTACCAGATTTCCTCGATATTAGAGTCTGCTTTTTTTTTGTTAGACTAGCTAGCTGATATTTGATGACTGGTAATGATGACATATCGAAGGATGTAGAAGCTTGGTCGTTTTTTTTTTTTTTCGACAATAACTAATTTTTGGATCATTCTCGTATACCTTAATTCAAATATACGAAAAATAAGTGCCAGAGTTATATATTTTTTGTTGCTGTAATTTTTCTAGTTTGTTGTTTTGTGAAATATCGAGATTATTTATTACAAACTTTGGGAAAATCTATTAAATTTCTAAATGTGCCTTAAAATTAGTATTGAATACATATACAAAACAATTTTTTTTTCACTTCCTTTTTCAAAAAGAGTTCAATGTTGCACAATTTAATAATATTTCTCACTTAATTTGTTATTAAATCAAAAAAAAAAAAAACTTATAACAACCTTAAATATAATTATTAATAATAGGGGGGGTTCTTTTATACATAAAAAAATCATACTTTTTCGTTCTTAGATGAATTTTTGGATCTTTCATTTGTTTGCTTAATTTAAGTTTTGTGTTTTTTTTTGTCGTTTTTCCGGTAATTAATAATAATAAAAGAAATTGAATCGAATAAAACAATACATATTCCAGTCCATGTATAGATCAAAAAATAGATTATAATCATCAAGTATAGAGTTCAAATAAGTAAAAAAAAAATTATGTTATATTATATAAATTATAAATTAAGTAGTTCTTTTCATTTTATTTAGTTGAACTTAACCAACCGAAAAACATAAGAGATATGGAAGAGACATTTAATTTGCCTTTAAATACAAAATAAAAACAATTCAAAATTAATCTGTGGTCTGTGATTTGAAGTCCAATGCCGTATTTAACCTAAACTCGAAAATATCTCTACACTCAAAGAAATTTGTTAATACAAAAACAAGCATACAAATTTGTCAAAGCAAAAACTCAAGGTTTTTGGCTCATGGGCTCAAATTTTTAAATATAATCTCATTGGCTTAAATTGCTGGTGCTATTGCGACAGATAATTTTTGGCTGAAATAGCAAAAAAAAAAATACTTAAATGAAATGATTATAGATTCAACTTATCAGAAAAAAAAATTTTAATCATAAAAAAAGTCTACACGCACCAAAAATATACGAAATGTTATTAACAGCAGAACAATCACTGAGAGTTGTTTTTAGCAGACAAAAAATGCTGTTTTTTTTTTTTGGTTTTACTGAAACAGCAAATAATCTGCTATTTTGAAAAGCAGAAATACTGCTGAAAATTCATTAGTTTATAGAAATTTTTCTGTTGATACGAAATTATAAATTCTCTTTGGACTATCTGAAAATATTTTATTATTATTATTATTGTTGTAATAAGCCCAATACAGTCGAATGGTACACATTGGGCCTTAAAAATAGCTTCAAACATTAAAAAAAAAACGTTAATAGTTTTTGATTATACAATAACATTTGTAATCAAATTGCCCTTTTTAAAGATAATCCCCACGGAGATTGTAATTTACATTTTAGTTAAAATATTTTTTTTTTTTTATTAACCATGAGATTTTCCTACACCCAAAGAAATTTGTTAGTAGGGACAGCAGAAAAGTCTGCTAAAACATCAGAAAGTCTGCTGAAAAAGGGACAGCAGTCACTGTTTGCTGAAATAGCAAACATTGTCTGCTATTTTTTAAGCTTGATTACACTAAAACATGTTTTAGATTGGCTGAAACAAATATTAATGTCAACTTAGGAGCTATCCTAACATAATTAAAACAATATTTTATAAATATCTATAGTATTTGCCCAAAAATCTGAATATTTATCAAATTGAGGCATAACAGCAAACAAAATGTTTGCTGATCGTATTTAGGAAGTTTTAAGTATATTACAGTGCAAAAAATTGGGGAAAATTTATGACGTAAAAATTTTGTAATTTGCTGTTCGTTGGGCCCTGAAGTACAAAAATATAACAGCAGACATCGACTGCTGTTTTTAACAGACTTTTTTCTATGAGGTTACACTAAACCTCTATGTAAATGTGGTCAGCAGCAATATTAACATTTTTCAATTTTTTTTTTTTTGCAAAACACCTTTGCAGTATTTGGTTGCTATGTCAGTAGAACAAAATGTTTGCTTTCCCTTTATCAGCCGACAAAAGCTGCCGAATTAGAAAACATTTTTGCTGTTATAAATATTTTTTTTTTGGGTGTAATGCTTCTGTCACAATCTTCGGTAGATGCATATATTGCTAGTCTACAAAAGTCTGATACAAAATGCAGTGCGATATTTCAGCCGGGATGTTTTTCAATATTTTTTAGCAAAACACCTTTGCTAATGCAGCAGTATTTGTGTGCTATTTCAGTAAAGCAAAATTTTTGCTGTTGCAACTAACGCTTTGCGTTTTTCAACTGACAAAAGCTGCTGAATTAGAAAACATTTTTGCTGTATGAATAACATTTTTTTTTGGGTGTAGTGCTTCTGCTCACAAATCTTCGTTAGACGCATTATTGCTAGTCTACAAAGTCTGCTACAAAATATCAGCCTATTTCAAACTATTGCCAGTGTAATATTTTAGCCGGATGTTTTTCAAAAATGTTTAGCAAAACGCCTTTGCCTAATGCACCAGTAATTGTGTTGCTATTTCAGTAGAGCAAAATGTTTGCTATTGCAACTAACGTTTTCAACTGACAAAAATTACTGGAATTAGCAAACATTTTGTGTTATGAACAACCATTTTTTTGGTGTAGTGCTTCTGTCACAATCTTCTTTAGACGCATATATTGCTAGTCTCCAAAAGACTGATATAAACTGTCAGCTATATCATGCAGTGTGATATTTCAGCCGGGCTATTTTGAAAATTTTCAGCAAAACACCTTTGCTAATTCAGCAGTATTTATTTGCTATTTCAGTGAAGCAAAATTTTTGCTGTTGCAACTAACGCTTTGCGTTTTTCAACTGACAAAAGCTGCTGAATTAGAAAACATTTTTGCTGTTATGAATAACCATTTTTTTTTGGGTGTAGTGCTTCTGTCACAATCTTCGTTAGACGCATATATTGCTAGTCTACAAAAGTCTGCTACAAAATATCAGCTATTTCAACTATTGCAGTGTAATATTTTAGCCGGATGTTTTTCAAAAATGTTTAGCAAAACGCCTTTGCTAATGCAGCAGTATTTGTGTGCTATTTCAGTAGAGCAAAATGTTTGCTATTGCAACTAACGTTTTTCAACTGACAAAAATTACTGAATTAGCAAACATTTTTGTTGTTATGAACAACCATTTTTTTTGGGTGTAGTGCTTCTGTCACAATCTTCTTTAGACGCATATATTGCTAGTCTCCAAAAGACTGATATAAACTGTCAGCTATATCATGCAGTGTGATATTTCAGCCGGGCTATTTTTGAAAAATTTTCAGCAAAACACCTTTGCTAATTCAGCAGTATTTATTTGCTATTTCAGTGAAGCAAAATTTTTGCTGTTGCAACTAACGCTTTGCGTTTTTCAACTGACAAAAATTACTGAATTAGCAAACATTTTTGTTGTTATGAACAACCATTTTTTTTTTGGGTGTAAGTGCTTCTGTCACAATCTTCTTTAGACGCATATATTGCTAGTCTACAAAAGACTGATACAACTGTCAGCTATTTCAACTATTGCAGTGTAATATTTTAGCCGGGCTATTTTTGAAAATTTTTCAGCAAAACACCTTTGCTAATTCAGCAGTATTTATTTGCTATTTCAGTAAAGCAAAATTTTTGCTGTTGCAACTAACGCTTTCCCTTTTTCAACTGACAAAAACTACTGAATTAGTAAACATTTTTGCAAATTTTTTTTGGGTGTAGAGAACAAAAATGCATCAATTTGTAGGTTTTAAAATGTTACCCAAAGTATTTTCAGTTGTCGAATGAACATAAAAGTTCCCAAATACACCCAAAGAAATTTGTTAGTAGGGACAGTAGAAAAGTCTGCTAAAACAGCAGAAAGTCTGCTGAAAAAGGGACAGCAGAAACTGTTTGCTGAAATAGCAAACATTTCCTGCTATTTTTTAAGCTCGATTACAGCAAAACATGTTTTATTTTGGCGGAAACAAATAAAAATGTCAACTGACATATATTGTCTTAACATAATTAAAACAATATTTTGTGAATATCTAAAGTATTTGACCAAAAATCTGAATATTTATCGAATTGAGGCATAACAGCAAACAGAATGTTTGCTGATCGTATTTAGGAGCTTGTAAGTATATTACCAAAAACTACTTTTGGTTCGTAAATATGCTTCGAGGAAAATTTTATAACCTAAACATTTTATAATTTGTTGTTCATTAGGTCCTGAAGTACAAAACTATAACAGCAGACATCGACTGTTGTTTTTAGCAGACTTTTTTCTATGAGTGTACGAATATTAAACTTCTGGCTTTGCAGTTATCTTTTAATTTGGGGCAAACAAAAAAGAAAAGGGGAAAGATTTGTTTCCAAAACAAATCTTTCCCTTTTTCAGAAGAATTTTTGCTGTTTTAGCAGACATTTCTGTAGAGTCTGCTAACATTTTTTTGCGTAAATTTTCTATGAATGTTGTGCATATTATTTTTTTTTTATTGCTAAAAATAGATTTTGGATTATGAAATTTTCCTTTTTGGCATTATCGACTTCTTTCAGGCTAAAGAAAATTCGATTTTAAGGCAAACGAGAACTCCTTTGTCTCAAATACGTTAATAATATTCTACAACCATAGAAAAAAGTCTGATAAAAATACACAGAAACAATTTTCAAGAAAATTTTTCCAATTAAAATCTTAATTGAGTTTTAAAAAATATTCAATTAAAAATTTAATTGTTTCAACAATTTTTTTTAATTGAAACAAAAATCAATCACAAAAATTAATAGTATCAATTATTTTTTTATTGACTTTGAAAGTCAATTAGTATTTTTTTAATTGATACTATCATTTCTGTGATTGAAGACATTTCAATTCAAAAAAATAATTGCATCAATTAATTTTGTTATTGAATCAGAAAAAAATTATTTTTGTTGCACAGCTCCTGCTGTGTCTACTAACAAATTTCTTTGAGTGTAGGTTAAACAGCAATATTGCTTCAGTAATGAATGAAATATATATGTGACATATTTCCTTTTGTTTTTTAGCAAAATTTTACTGTCTTGGCAGAATTTTCTACAGCGTCTACTAACAAATTTCTTTGGCTGTAGGTCAAAACAACAATATCGCTTTGGAAATAAGAAATATGTATGTGATTGATTGCCCCTTTAAGCGGACTTGCTGTTGGGTCTACTAACAAATTTCTTTGAGTGTAGTATAAACAGCATTATCACTTTGGAAAAATTAAATATAAATGTGACTTTTTTTAACAGACTTTTATGCTGATAAGCATCATTTCTGGCTGTATCTACACACCAAAAAAAAAATTTTCTGATTCAATCCGAAATTAAATTGATCCAACTAATTTTTAATTGAAATGTCTTCAAATCAGCAGAAATGATAGTACAATTACTAAAAATTAATTGAAGTACAAATTAAAAACATTAATTGATCAATTAAAAAATTAATTGAATACTATTAATTTTCGTAGAATTGATTTTTGGCTTCAATTATAAAAATTTTGTTGATTCAATTAAATTTTTAATTGAATATTTTTTAAAACTCAATTAAAATTTTAATTGGAAAATTTTTCGTGAAACTTTTTTCTGTGTACTAACAATTTTCTTTGGGTATAGGTTAAACAGCAATGCCGCTTCGGCTTTTATCGAATTTGGTTTATCGAATTTCGATCTCTTATGTTTTTCGATTGTCAATAATAATTTTTAATGATAATAATAATAGTAATAGAATATAATATAATAAATATATATTTATATGTAAGTAGAAGTATAGTACAATATTATCATTATCTTCATCGTCTTGCAGTCGTATAAGTATTATGAACATCGAGTTTATTTTTCGGTTATTTGTTATTTGTTTCTTTCCGATTTCGTATTAAATAAGTTATTGTTTCATTCCTATATATATACTAAATATATATATGTAAGTATGTATATATATAACTGTTTTCATGATTTCCGTTTCCGTTTACTTTTGACACTTAATTCCATAAATACATGTATGTATATGTAAATGTAGATGTATGTATGTATTCATATTATTAATTCAATGTTTATATGTATATATGGTTTATGTATAGTAGAAGTATCAAGTATTATTATAAATAATTTTTTTTGTGTTCTTTTATAATAATTATTTATAATTAAGTATTTATTGTATTCAAGTTGTTTGTTGGTTGGTATTGTTTGTAGACATTAAATTTGTGTGTGGTTTTTGTTTTTAAATTTCTGTTTATGGCGTTTGTTTTGCTTATTTGCAGGTTCCTTATTACATATTTTGTTTGTGTGTATGTGTGTGTGTTGGTTTTGTTTGTATGAGGGCGTGTGTGTATGTGTGTTATTAGATTAATTTTGTTTTTTTTTTTTTAATTTTATCAATTATTCCTTAGAGCTTGTCTTAGACTTCCTCTCCTTTGCATTTAAGGTGATACATATGGTGGGGGTTTACGATATGATGGTGTAGCTGGAGATTTCCCTCTGGCCTCACGACCACCTACCACCACTGCTGGTGGCGGCACATATTCATCGCAATCATTATCACCTAAAATTAAACTTGATTACTTTAATGATTTTTTAATCAACTACTACTACGTGCATATGAGTGATGAGTGATTTTTTCTATGGGGATGGTCACAATGATGAACTTACCATTCATATTTGATGTATTATAGGAGGGTGGCAGCAATGGTGGTTTCTCATTCTTTAAGATTATAGGACTCTTGTTACCAATTTCAGGTTTCTCATCCAATTCATCTTGGAATATAACAGGTATACCTTTGGGCCGGAAAGATTTTCGTTCTTCTTCATCGCCTGTAAAATAATGAAATTTTTCTAAGGTTATAACTAAATATCTGCATCATTTGAGGACAAATGAATATATCAAAATTTGAGGAAAATTATAAAAAGACAAGTATATACGGCCAGGCCGAATCTTATGTACCCTCCACCATGGCATTGCGTAGAAACTTCCACTAAGACCTGGCATCCAATCGAGATTACTTATTGGTTGGTTAGCACTTGCGATGCAAGGTATCTTAAACTGTTCCTAACACGTCTCTAAGTTGTAAATTAGTCATACCGAGGTATACGTATTACATAAAACAACGCCGGTTAAAGTACGTATATAATTCAGTTTGACAACATTTGTCTATAGAAAAAATTTTCGACAAAATTGTTCTATAGAATAAGAATGTTTGGTAAATTTTGTTATAAACATAAGAATTTTCACAAATTTTCGTATAGAAAATAAAATTTTGACAAAATTTTCTATAGAAAATAATTTTGACAATATTCTTCTATAGATAAAATGTTTGAAATTTTCTTATAGGAGATAAAATGTTGAGCAAAAATTTTTCTATAGAAATAACATTTTGACAATATTTTCTATAGAAATGAAAATTTTGAAAAATTTTTTATAGAAATAAAATTGTTGAAAAATTGTTTGATAGAATAAAAATTTTTGACCAACATTTCTATCGAATGAACTAATTTTGACAAAATTTCTATAGAAATAGCAATTTATTGAACACAAAAGCTTTCTGTAATAGAAATAAATTTGACAAGAGAGTGTTTCTATAATAAATAAACATTGTGATGAAATTTTTCTTCATAAGAACACAAAAAATTTTGAAAAAAATTCTATAGAAATAATAAGTTTTGTTAAAATAAATTTTAAAAAAATTTTTTAGAAATAAAATTTTGAAAAAATTTTTAAACCTGAGAAATAAAATCTTAGATAAATTTTTTTATAGATAAAAAATTTTGGAAAATTTTTATAGAAATAAATTTTGGAAAAATTTCTTTAGAAATAAAATGTTGACAAAATTTTCTATACGAGAATACATATTTGAGAAAATTTTTCTTAGAAATAAAATGTTGGCAAATTTTCTATAGAGAATAAAATTTTACAAAATTTTCTATAGAAATAAAATTTTGACAAAATTGTCTATAAGAAATAAATCTTTGGCAACATTTTCTATAGAAATAAGAATTTTTGGCAAAATTTTCTTTAGAAATAAAATGTTGACACATTTTCTATAGAAATAACTTTTGAAGAAAAATTTTCTTTAGTAAATAAAATTTTGAAAAAATTTCTAATAGAAATATTTTGACAAAATTTTCTATAGAACAAAATAAAGAAATTGAAAAAAAAAATTCTAATAGAAATGAAAATTTTGGCACAAAAATTTTAATAGAAATAAAATTTAGATAAATTTTTTTATCAGAAATAAAAATTTTGGCAAAAATTTTTTATAGAAATAAAATTTGGCAAATTTCTAATAGAAATAAAGTTTTTTGGCAAATTTTTTAGAAATAAATAGTTGACCAAAAATTTTCTATAAAAAATAACATTTATGAGAAAATTTTTTCTATAGAAATATAAATGTTGCAATATTTTCTATAGAAATAATTTTGAACAAAATTTCATATAGAAATATAAATTTTGACAAATTTGTCTATAGAATAAAATTTTGGTTCAACATTTTGTATAGAAATAAAGATGTTGAAAAAATTATTCTATAGAAATGACATTTTTGAAAATATTTCGTATAAAACATAAAATTTTGACAAAAAACATTTTTCTATAGAATAAATTTGAACACAATTGTTCTAAAGAAATAAATTTTGTTAAATTTTCTGTAAAATAAAATTTTAAGAAATTTTATTCTTTAGAAATCACATTTTAACAATAATTTTCTATAGAAATAAAATTTTGACAAAAATTTTCCTATAGAAATAAAATTTTGACAAGATTTTCTATAGAATAAAATTTTTGACAAAATTTCTAATAGAAATAAAATTTGATCAAATTTTTTATACAAATAAATTTTGACAAAATTTTCTATAGAAATAAAATTTTGGCAAAATTTTCTATGAGAATAAAATTTTTGACAAAATTTTCTATAAAAAAAAAATTCTGACCACAATTTTTATCAGAATAAAATGCTTGAAATTGTCTAATAGAAATATAATATTGACAAAGAGTTTGCTATCGAAATAAATTTTTCAAAATTTTCTTTAGAACATAAAATTGTTGACAAAATGTTTTCTATAGAAAATAACATTTTGAGAAAATTTTCTATAGAAAAGTAAAATGTTGACAGACCCAGATTTTCTTAGAAATAACATTTTGAGAAAATTTTCTATGAAATAAAATTTTGACAAATTTTCTTATAGAAATAAAATTTTAGACAAAATTGTCTATAGAAATAAAATCTTTGGCAACATTTTCTAATAGAAAATAAAATTTTTGGAAAATTTTTTTAGAAAATATAAATGTTGACAAATTTTCTTATAAAATACATTTGAGAAAATTTTCTTATAGAAAATAATAATTTTGACATGAAGAATTTTCTATAGAAATACAAATCTTTGAACAAAAATTTTAAGAAATAATTTTTTGCCAAATTTTCTATAGAAATAATTTTGCAAAATTTTTCTAGAAATAAATCTTTGACAAAATTTTCTATAGAACAAAATTTTGAAACACAATTTTTTCTTGTAGAAAATAAACATTTTTGTCTAAATTTTCTGTAGAAATAATGTTTAAGAAATCTTTATTTTTAGAGAATAACATTTTAACAAATTTTTCTTAGTAGAATATAAAATTTTGAACAAATTTTCTAATCGAAAATAAAATTTTGTCAAAAATTTTTTCTATAGAAATAAATTTTGATCAAATTTTTTAAATACATAGAATTGTTGACAAAATTTCTATTTCTATAAAAATTTTGTCAAAATTTTATTCTATAGAAATAAATTTTGTCAAATTTTCCTATAGAAAGTAAAAATATTGATCAAAATTTTACTATAGATAAAATTTGCAAATTTACTATAAAAAAATATTTGTCAAAATTTTATCAAAAAAATGAATTTATCTATAGAAAAATTTTGAAATCAAATTTTAATTCTATAAAATAAATGTGATAAATTTTCTATAGACAAAGACAATTCTTGAAAAAAAACCTACAGAAGATAAAAATTTTTATTAAAAATAAATTTTAACAAAATTTTCTTTAGAAATAAAATTTTGAGAAAAATTTTTATAGAAAATAAAATTTAGATCAAATTTTTTTATAGAAATAAATTTTGTCTAAATTTTTCTGTAGAAAATAAAATTTAACAAAATCTTTATTTTTAGAAATAAAATTTTAAAAAAATTATTCTTTAGAAATAAAATTTTGACAAAATTTCTATAGATATAAATTTTGATAAAATTTATTTTAGAATAAAATTTTGAACAGAATTTTGTATAGAAATAAAATTTTGACAAAATATTTCTATAAATCACAAAATTTGAAGAAATTTCCAAATAGAATACATTTGACAAAATTTTCTATAGAATAAAATTTAGACTCATTTTATTGATTTTTTAAACTACGAAATTCTTGCAAATTTTCAAAAATAATTTGTATGAACTGATGGCTTTATGAAGAATGTGGTAATTCCGAAACGTGCGTCCATCAAAAATCTTGCAGTTTATAGATTTTGTACCAAATAACTTGACAAACAATCTCTTGTTCCTCTGTTGTTAAGCTACGTTCTTGTAGTTTAACCTCAACGTAAGATTTTGAAGCTGAGACGTCAAACGAAGAAGATTATGATTGAAAGTACAAACCAACCATAAAAATATACTATACGAAATGTTTGACAGATATCTAATACTGAATAAATTTGACAAAATTTTCGTATAAAATAAACTTTTGAACAAAATTTTCATAAAGGAAATAAAATTTTGACCAATTTTCTAAAAGAAATAAACTTAGACCAAATTTTTTAAAGAAATAAATTTTCACACAAAAATTTTTCTATAGAACTATCAATTTTGCGACAGACATTTATTATAGAAATAACATGTTGAAAAAATTTCTAATAGAAAAAAATTTTGACAAAATTTGCTAAGAAAAAATTTAAACATTTTCATAGAAATGAAAATTTTGAACAAACAATTTCTAAAGAATAATTTTGTCTAATTCTCTAGTAGAAATAAAATTGTAGAATTTTTATTTTTTAGACAATAACATGTTTAACAAAATTTTCTTCTATAGAAATAAAATCTTTGAAAAATTTTCTATATAGATATAAAATTTGATAAAATTTTTTATAGAAATAAAGTTTTGACAAAATTTTCTTAAATAAATTTTGGCAACAATTTCCTATAGAAATAAAACAAATGTTTAAGAAAGTCACATTTTGATCAAAATTAATTAACACAATTTCAGAAATAAGTTAGCTCCAAATATTCCTGACAAATATTTTATTTCTATAAAAGTCGTTGACTTACATTCTATTAGAAATAACATTTTAACATAAATTTCTATAGAATTAAAAATTTTGACAAAATTTTCTATAGAAATAAAATTTTGAGATAAATATTTTCATAGAAATAAATTTGACAAAATTCTATAGAAATAAAATTGTTGACAAAATTTCTATAGAATATAAAATTTGACAAAATTTCTATATAGAATAAAAATTTGGCATAATTTTTTACAGTTTTCGATGGAACCTTTATAAACTATATCCCTTTTTAAGGATACCAAACAACGGCGATCAATAATTACAAACTCACCTAATTCCATTTTGCCGCTCTTACGTCTCCTACGATGCAAACAGCAGGCAATAATGGAAGCAACAATAATCATTGTCACAATTATAATAGCTGGCAGGATAATGGTGTAGAGATAGTCATCCGAAAAGGTTGACTTCAGCAGTGGCTCTTCAGGTTTGTTGGGTACATAGTCACGATGCGTAACATCAGTGTAGGCTGGAAGAAAAGAAAATTTCAGTGGTCTAAAAAAATGTTTCTCTATCGATTCACTTGGTGATCTTACCATTACAGGTTAATGTATGCACTTGAAGATTTGAAATGTTCAATTCGGGACCCAAGGTCTTCCTCACTCTATCGCGCATTGTACCATCCTGTAGATAAACATTTCGCACAGCATCCATTTCCTCTTCGGGACAACGATTGTGTAATTTATATAAGGTGGTATTGTAGAATGTGACCAGAGTACTATCCGAATCATGTATGGTATTTACGGCACGTATTTGAATATTTTGTGTGGAGGCATCACCAAACAATTGGGCAATACGTTCAACAAATTTACGATGTAGATCAGCATTGAAATTTTCATGTTTTATGGCCAAATAGGCTTTGTAGTAGACAGTGTAATCGCGTTTGGGAGCGGGATTAACTTGCACCACCAAAGCATCGGTTGTTTTAAGACCCCCAGCATCTTCAGCCTCTAGAATGTATTCTTCGGAGCCAATATCACCATTTTTGGAAACCATAGAATTCTTCATTTTTCGAATCGAATTGCAACCAATGACGTGGACTAAGTTCCTTATTATCTTTGGTCTTGAGGACTCAATGTTAGTTTGCCATCATCGAAGAATGTATCACTGGGTACTTTATATACCAATAAATGACCGCCTGTGGCAACTACACGATCAACTTGATTCCGTGATACTGGAGGTATATTCTTGACACTGATCGCCGGGGTTTTAGGTTTGGCAACAGTTTTCTGGCATGGACCAATCAATTGACCCGTAATCGATTTGATACCCAATGTTGGATAAACTAAATCACTTAAACGATTGGCATCGAGACGTTTAACCAAATTATTCAATTCTGTTTCGGGACATTCACTAGTGGGTAGAGTTTCATTGAAATACACCAATGTGGCAATCGAGGGATCCTGAGGATTGGCTCTTATTTCTCGGACAACAATCGAGTTGGTGTTATCATCACCCAAAGTTGTGGCAATGGCTGGAGGAGGAAGAAGGCGAATGTTAAATAGTTGTTTACTTTATTCATATGAATCCCACTTACCCTTGATCAATTTCATTTGCCAGTCTATGTAGTGCATATTCTTTTCATTGATTTTTACCTGCAATATTAACTTCATGATTGACAGTTCGTACACCACGATGCTGTTGCACTGATATTTCTAGGGTTTCTACAACTGAATCGTTACCGGAATCAGTGGCTGTCAGACGATACAACCATTTCGATACAGAGTCATCCAAGGGCCTGGAAGGGATAGTAAAAGAAAAATGTGAATTTATGATTGTGGAAATACACCCAAAGAAATTTGTCAGTAGACTACGCAGAAAAATCAGCTAAAAGAGCAAAACATTCCTATGGGAAATTGGTACAAATTGCCACTGACGGACCTATCAAAGAACTGGTACCTGTGCTCCAGTTGCAATTTTTAAATAGTCGTAATTTATTTATTTCCGTAATTTATTTATTTTCACATTTAGTGAAATAAAATTATCAGAATAACCTATTGTTCGACATATTTCAAGTTTTTTGTTTTCATTTCGGGTTCGATTGGGATGTCTAAATTGAAACTGACTTCTAAGAGTTTGTCCGAGACTGGTTCCTGAGGACCTAACTATGGGGTGCTCCTGCTAAATTGTCCAGGACGTGTCCTTTGGGGTGAGTTCAAGACGCGTTCTAAAATGTAAATTTACCCCTTCAATAACAAACCCATGTTAAAGTGACCGGTCCCCTTCCTACGTTTTGACCAGAACTGGGACTGGTCCATACAAACCCAGGGACTAGTCCTGTACCGGTTCTGTGGTTGATCCATTTCCCGTAGGGATTTGCAGAAATAATGGAAGGAGTAACTGCATCAGTTGGGTTGTCTCCAAAGAAATCTGTTGGCGGGAGGGGTAGGTTTGGCTGGGAAAGCATTTAATGTGGCCTTTGGTTGCGGATGTAACACACGTTAGCTACGGCGCTATTAATCACTGATAGGAATTGAGGCGGTTGACCTGAACCTAATTGGGCCAAAATTATCCGTGGTCGGCCATGAAATGTCTCTTCCTCCAGTGCTACGAGCGGTGGTCGGACTTCGAGAGCAGGATTAATTGCTTCTCACCGCTTTAGCTACTGTGTCCTCATGAATCCTGTTCAGGTCTTCCTGATATGCTGATCAAGAGGTTCTCTTTTATAGCGCTGGATCATTCGTTACATTCCAGTGTGGTGGTTACCTATCCACTATATGATGGTGATTTGGAAGGTTACAGCGATAATAACTCAGGAGATATTGCTTTGACAACATGTAATTTTGTGTACGCACTGGGATGATCTTGGTCTCCACTTAAAAGTTTAAGTACAGCGTTCTGGAAGGTCCAATGTGTATCGTTTGTCTGAGCTGACCGGCCAATTGCCTCACAGGTAACAAGGTTTCTTTGTCCGCACCTGAAGTATCGTTGGCAAGCGACTTGAGTGTATTGTTTATACCGTGGCCCCAAAGCTAAGAATTTATAAAAACTATTATACACAAATGCAAGACATTGTGTGAATCTATTCGCCGTAGAGCTCAGGTTCAACTAATGTCGGCTTTGCCCCAGAGAGGACGTCGATTACACCCGTCCCTTGTTGCCATACTGCGACACTTGACTTCACTGGACCCTTTGACATTAAAGCCTATGTTGGAAGACCGGATGCCGACGTCTAGTAAAGCGCTATGTATGTGTGTTTTGTGTAGTTTTTCCACAAAAAGCCATTCATTTAGAGGCTACCTCCGACCTGTCTACTTCCGCTTTTCTGGCCGCATTTAGTCGATTCATTTCTCGTCGTGGATGCCCATTACACATTCATTCAGATAATGGTACTACATTTAGGAGGCATCGAAAGTCCTGGCCAAAGAATTTAATCCAGACTTCGCCCAGCAAGCTGTTTATCTCAAATTATGCGCCTCCAAATATTTCTTGCATTTCATTCCCCCCAGGCTCCTCATATGGCGGCCTTTTGGGAGCGGAGAGTGAAAAGCTTTTAAACTCCACTTTCGCAAAATTGCCGGAAATTCCAAATATTTCATTTGAAGAATTTCAGACCCTTTCTAAACCAGAAATTCGAAATCTTGTCTGACTCCCGGCCATTGTCACAATTGTCTGAAAATCCTACAGATTTCAATGCTTGACGCCAGTGCATTTTCTAGATCGCGTTGCGCCGTGACTAGCACCTATTGATCCAAATATTCGTGAGGCCTCCTACTTCACTATGAACCTGGCAAAAGCTTCAAAGCTCCATCAACATTTTTGTTGCTCGATGGAAAATGAATATTCTGATGGAGTTGCATAAACGGCACAAGTGGGAGAAAAAACTCCGATCAGGCAAAATATCAAAGAGACACACTTGTTGTAGTGAAAGAGGAAAATGTTCCTCCTAATTGCTGGAGACTTGGGCGAATATTGAAAACTTTTTTTGGAAGTGATAAAAGAGTTCGCGTTGCAGAAATTAGAACCGAGCGAGGTGTAATTACGAGACCCTTAACTAAATTAGTCGTATTGCCCTCGTCCTCCTAACCAATTTGTTTTTTAAATTCTCACAAATTCATTTTCTTCTTTGATGTTTTTGCGTTGTAGTTTATAATGCGTTCCAATAGCAACGATAATAAGACCTATCGAGAACCAACTGGACAGCACCAATATCTCTGTCGACTCTGCAGATCGCCACACGCATTGAGAAAATGTCGCCGGTTTTTATCCATGAATGTGAACCAAAGAGAATATGTTGTAAAATCCTACGGCTATTGTATAAATTGTTTGGCCCACAATCACTCTGAGGGATCATGTTTCACTAGGACAGGATGCAAGATCTGTCATGAAAAACACCATACATTAATCCATTCACATCCCAAACTTACAACGTCACGGAGTCGTCGCAAAAGTAGCAACAAAACACAACTGCGAAAAAGGTCTGTCGCAGACAACCTCAAATCCAATCCGCTAATTTCTTCTAGAGAAATTTTCCTAAGTAAAACATCAAATTCACCTACCGCATCTGTTAGCAAAACTTCTTTATCCGCTATCATAAGACAAAACTCCATCACATTGCTGCCTACAATATTGGTCAAAATCCTTTGCCGAGACAAAATCCAATACATGAGATGCCTTCTCGATTCGGGAGCTCGCTCCAGCTACATATCATCCAAGATTGTTGACAAATATGGTTTAAAAACATTAACACTTAACGACGAATCCATTTGTCCTCTTACTTTCATATCCGTCCATGATTCCAAGATCCAACTACAAGTCATCCTCAAAACAAACAGCAGAGTTTCCATCTCTTTACGCCTCGTAAATCGATTTCCATAGCACTTTTTTGGAAACTTCCACAACATGGTGCTAGCCGATTCCAAATTCTATAAATCATCGCCAATCGATGTGGTCTATGGCATTATATTTATATTCAAAAATAATTTTAAAAGATGGCATAAATCAACCGAAATGCTTTCCGACGGCTCAAAATACGCTCTTCGGATGGACACTATATGGTCTTTGTTCCGAGTAAAATCTGTACGAAACACTTATACCCTTTATATACGCACTTTGCCATCGCACAACTACGCACTATTTAAACGACAAAGAAGAATGTGAACTAATCTTAGAATTGTGAATTAATATCTAAAAAGTTAGATTGATTATCTTATAGCTTAATACATTTTCCTAATTATTCTAATCTGAAACAAAATATAAACTAGTATTAAAAATTTCATATTGAAGTCAAAATTTATACATATAATTCATATTCTTGTACCAACTTTTGAAATAATTTATAGAATTATATAAGAATAATTTCGTTATAAGTATAATTTGTATCTATGGCATGGACAAGAAGGCTTTCATTGCAGCCATACTGCAAGCCGGGCGGTAATGTTTATGCCAAAGTGCATAAACCGTTTTCATTTAAAACAATTTTCCAACCTCATGAATTCCCACAATAACTATATGTTTAATTCCCAATTACCCATTAAATAACATCAATATTCAATATTATCGATAATTGGACGAAAAGTTTTTGACGTTCATTTGCCAAAGAGACAACATCGCATATACAATAAATGAATTACATTGCGTTCTGTTCAAAGTTACCTTTTTCGCACTTGGTAGATCAGAATAATAGAAGAATAATACTCCAATCTATTCCTGCCATCCTAACAAAAATTGTCTGTTTCTTTATTTCTTTTTTTATGAGGCATTTTTTTGATCTTGGAATCTATATAACTACAACTCAACTTTTCGTGCGGTCTTCTGGCCACGGACCGTCGACTTGCGGTTGCGAGAAACAAAGTCAAAGTTTTAATAAAAGATTTTGTTGTGCTCACAGAGATGATTTGATCCATTTAGATTTCCCCTCCCGTTTCTCATATTCAGTTATTTTCCAAACTTATTCACCCAAACCAAAAAAAAAATCAAAAACAAAAAAAAAAATATCATTTATAACAATAAACAATCTGAAATGGCCCACAATTTTGCTTTAAATATGAATTGTGTGACCAAAATCGTATATATTTTGAAAGCTATAATCAAGCCATCCATTATTAAACCTCTCAATCCTAAGAATATTTTGGAAATTTTCTTTTGGAAATGCTAAATCGTACGATCGTATTGAAATAATATAGCATCAAAAAATCAATATAAAAAAACACAGAAAAAACAGAAGGCATGCAAGCGCATGTTTTGTTTTGAACATTTTGCAATGAACGAAAATAAATAATAAAAAAAAAACACCAACGATTTTTACAAATTTCTCTTAATTTTGTACGTTTTTTTTTTTACTACGTCTTTACTTAAGAGCAGAAACAGTTCGTTCGTTTTTTTTTTCAATTTAATTTTTGAAATATAATTTTTTTATCTATAAAATAAGTTTAAATATTTTTTTTGATTTTTGTAAAAATTGTATTTTTACTATTTACTTTTTGTTTTGCACTATACACTCGGGTATTTTGGTTATTGGTAATGTTTTGTTGTTTTTGTCTCCCTACAAACCCCTGGTATTTATGGTTGTGTACTACTCCTTGTATTTGGGTATCATCTATGTGGCCTTTTTGCATGTTTTGTTTATATGTTAATTGTTTTTTTTCTAAATAAAAAAATGCTATTTTTTTTAAATAATCTGTAAATAAAACTCTATAAGTAATTTTTGATAAACTACCTATAGGACACCACCTCAAACACCACCCACCAACCACCCTCCCCCCTGTTTTTACCTTTCAAATACTCCCCATTCCAATAATCTCTCTTTTTACAAAATTATTTCAGCATTTGATTGAGTTTTTTCTCTCTCTCTTTAAAGCATGATCACCAGAACTCGTGAAAACGATATATTAAATTTCCTAAATTTTATTAATATTTTTCATAATTTATTTTTTTTCTTCCAATGATGACCATTTCTAGGGTGTTTTAATTATGATACCACTTTGGAACCGGTTGAAAATCAGGATGCTCACAGCAGTAAAAATTGTAAGTTTTTTGATTCTTTTTGTTTTAAATTAAAAACAACTCTCTAATCTCTTTTCCCTCTCTCGTTTTCAGCCTTCATCCACCACACCCATGGAGGAGTCCATCTATTTTTGCTTCCTCATCTATTAATCCTCCTACTTCTACACCGCAATTGTTGTTTCTTCACCTGCCTCAACAACTCAAGAAATTTCCGTTCCACTTCAGCAAGTACCCGATTATATTGAACCAAAAATGGAAAATTACACCACCCATGATTAAAAGTCGTCTCCAGAAATTTGCTGTTACTTCTGGCAAATCATTTAAGTTAGCATTCCTGAAGATACATTCTATTGATGCCGAAGATATGACCAATTTACGTTTGGAATTAACCGATAAAGAAGGTCGAGAATTGAAATCGAATTCATGGCTACAATTTAATGCTGAGACCAAAGAGGTTTATGGATTGTAAGTAACCGCTGATTAATGGGGAGGAAACACTCCATTTTGCGAAAAGAAAAATACCAATGATTTTACAAAAAATTCCCCCTATATTGTTTCTTGTTGTTTTAATACAAAAACTCCACTATATGTTTCAAATGCTCTGGACTTGCTCTCAAAAGAAAAATAAGTAATAACTGAAAAATAGTTCGTTGCTTCAGCAGTTTTTGTGTGCTGAAAATTTACTACTACACCTAGACCTCGCTTTGCGTCGTTTCGTTTTGCGTTGTTTCCGAGTTGCGTCGCTACTGAATTAGTACTAGTTTTCACTTTGCGTCGTTAGATTTTCGAAGTTGCGTTGTTATCTACCTCCAATCTTTGCATGGTTAATAATTCACTATTAGCTTCACTCAATAGAAGCTAATAATTCACTTTGCGTCGTGTTTTTTTTTTCTTCTATGCAAAGTGAGGAAAAGATGTACTTAATTATCAGATTAAATTGTATCTTCTGGGTGTCTGGGATTCTCTGCACCGGATTGACCATATGGGCCGAACTTAGCGTTCAGCGGCTGCCACATCATTGTAATTGTTGTTACGTCTGTCTTTTTGTTTTGGAGGAGGTGTATACCGGGGGGTTTCTCCTCCGTTTGATTATGATCAGAGCCGGGATAGAAGAAAACCTCGGACTATAGTACCGTTCAAATTTCCGAAACCTGTCCTACAATTGCTTTTGGTCCGAGTCGGGATAGAAGAAAACCCCGAACCATGGTACTGTTCGGTTTGGCGAAACCAATTTCAACATCGTTCGATTTCGATGAGGTATACTCGATGCCTGGATTGGGTGCACTTCCGGAATTTCTCTGGCTTAATATCGCTGCGGGAGTATAGTGATACTGTGGGCCATCAGATTATGCGACACTCCCTCCGCACAACTCGCCGCCGCGGCATCTGGCACCCAATATTGTTGAACCAGATCCGAAAAATACATCATTTTTACACCCTCCACCATAGGATGGGAGTATATTAACTTTGTCATTCCGTTTGTAACACATCGAAATATTGCTCTAAGACCCCATAAAGTAGATATATTCTGGGTCGTGGTGAAATTCTGAGTCGATCTGAGTATGTCCGTCCGTCTGTTGAAATCACGCTAACTTCCGAACGAAACAAGCTATCGACTTGAAACTTGGCACAAGTAGTTGTTATTGATGTAGGTCGGATGGTATTGCAAATGGGCCATATCGGTCCACTTTTACTTGCTTGCAGACCCTCTAAGAGAAGCAAATTTCATCCGATCTGGCTAAAATTTGGTACATGGTGTTAGTATATGGTCTCTAACAACTATGCAAAGATTGGTCCACATCGGTCAATAATTATATATAGCCCCTATATAAACCGATCCCCCGATTTGGCTTGCGGAACCTCTAAGAGAAGAAAGTTTCGTCCGATCTGGCTGAAATTTGGTACATGGTGTTAGTATATGGTCTCTAACAACTATGCAAAAATTGGTCCACATCGGTCAATAATTATATATAGCCCCTATATAAACCGATCCCCCGATTTGGCTTGCGGAGCCTCTAAGAGAAGTAAATTTCATCCGATCCGGCTGAAATTTAGTACATGGTGTAAGTATACAGTCTCTAATGGCCATGCAAAAATTGGTCGAAATCGGTCCTTAATTATATATAGCCCTCATATAAACCGATCCCCAGATTTGACCTCCGGAGCCCCTTCGAAGAGCAAAATTTATCCGATTCGGTTGAAATTTGGTACGTGATGTTAGTATATGGTATCCAACAACCATGCAGGAATTGGTTCATGTCAGTCCATAATTATATATAGCACCCATATAAACCGATCCCCAGATTTGACCTCCGGTGCCTTTTGGAGAAGCAAAATTCATCCGATCTGGTTGAAATTTTGTACGTGGTGGTAGTATATGATATTTAACAACCATGCCAAAAGTGGTCCATATCAGCCCATAATCATATATAGCCCCCATATAAACCGATCCCGAGATTTGGTTTTGGAGCCTCTTGGAGGAGCAAATTTCATCCGAGTCAGTTGAAATTTTGGGTACATTGTGCTAGTATATGGCCGTTAACAACCATGCCTAACTAGGTCCATGTCGGTCTATAGTTATATATAGCCCTCAGATAAATCGATCCTCAATCACACAAAAATTAGTCCATATCAATAATTGTATGTAGCCCCCATATAAGCGACCCCCATATTTCAATTCTGACTCCCTACGTACCGTGCAAAAGTCCATATCGATTCGTAATTATTTGTAGACTTACCTACACGTACCTTTTTTGTCTAATATATACCACGTATGGACTAACTCACAATTTAGAAAACGATTTAAGATACCACAACCCACGTAATTCGATTGTGGATGACAGTCTTTCGTAGAAGTTTCTACGCAATCCATGGTGGAGGGTACATAAGATTCGGCCTGGCCGAACTTACGGCCGTTTATACTTGTTACAATTTAATTGTCACGGGCTCCGAAGTAAGATTAGTGAGATTGTAGACTTTATGAATCGGATGAGAATCAGGGTGGCGGCGATCTAAGAGACGAAGCTGAATACCATCTATAGCTTGCACCATTGTGATGGATACAATGTGCTACGTAAGAATCACAAAATAAGTGCACCGTTCCGTGTACCTATCTCGGCTGTGCCAGACACTGGTGACCCCTACATGGAATGTATGGAGGTAGCAGTCAAGTATGGGTCTGCCGAGATAGAGCTATACAATGTGTACATTGTTATTGTCCACACACATTGAGTGGCTGTTCTGTGCGCGTAATCGATTAATGCTAGGATACTTTAATGCCCACCATGAAATTTGGCATTCTCTCCGCGGTGTACGAACAGGTCCCACGACGATTGTGGGTGATTGCAGCAGTTCACCAAACATTTCCTTAGCGTCGCCTGATCTGATAGATGACGTATCCTGACAACCCGTCATTTCACTTGGATAAGATCAGCTCCCCCTAATTCCAATGATTAGCCGATTCTCCGATTTCATAACCTCTAAACGCAACTTCAGGTAATACACCGATCGCCGTTGCAGTGAGCTCCTGTCCCCCTTCCATGTTCACGTTTCCCAAAGAGTGTTCCGGGACATCATAAACGAATAAGTCGCTTGCTTCATATCCGCTGGTCGAATTGCGCAGTTGCGGCCAACTTCTCAGCAGAAGCGACGGGACTCGCAGACGAGCATAATGAATACTAATGTGCTAATTCTACCGATCCTAGAATCAGGTAACTGAATCTGAAGATTAGTATGATGGTCGAAGAGCGTTAGCGGAACATATGGTTAACGCACCTGAAGCAATGTAACCTAGCTACAAGGGAAGATGGGGTCCCCGGTACAAGGGAAGATGGGGTCGCAGTCAGTTTTGGCGGAGAGACGGTGACCGATCCGAAGAGATGCGCCAGACTTTTCAACCGACAAACTTGTCGAGCATCCCGAAAGTGATAGAGCGTAAAGGAGAGCCATTCGTCGTCGTCCACGACTCCAAGCCAGCAATATTCTACATTTTACCAAAGCCAAAGTTTCCAATGTCATTCACACAGAAATCATCCAAGGCTCTGTCATGCACACAGAAATCATCCAATGCGGAAGCATCTGGGAATAACATACTGAGAGTTGAGTACTTGACTAGACTACTCAATTTATCCTTGGAATCATCATTATACTCGATATCTGGAAAGTCTGTAGTGTTGATACCACTACTAAAGCCAAGCAAATACTCGAGCTAGGGTGAATCGATCTCTTTCTCTTCGCTCATAGACAATAACTTGAGGCACCTTCTGGATAATTTTCCAGAGCCAACCAACAGCTTTACAAACTATTTCAGAATGCATAATTAGAAGACCCAACCAGCCCAAGCATTTGATACGTTTAGCTATGCCAGACTTTTCGAGGATATCAAGTACACGTCCCTGCCAGCAGGAGCCAACGGTTAGATTCGTTCGTGGAATCTAAGAATAGGAAGTCAAGACCCCGTAGAGTGAAACAGGGACTTTCCAAGGGTGGGTTCACTGGATGGTCCCGATAGTGCTTGACCTATCGGAGGCATTTGATACGTTCAGCCATGCCAAACTTTTCGAGGATATCAAGTACACGTCCCTACCAGGGACCAACGGTTAAATTTGCCAGACTTTTCGAGGATATCAAGTACACGTCCCTGCCAGCAGGAACCAACGGTTAGATTCGTTCGTGGAATCTAAGAATAGGAAGCTGTCTCTTATACACATCAAGACCCCGTAGAGTGAAACAGGGAGTTTCAAGGGTGGGTTCACTGGATGGTCCTGATAGTGCTTGACCTATCGGAGGCATTTGATATTGTTCACCCAT